>JANKKB010001048.1:0-14128 GCA_026225775.1 Bursera palmeri
ATAGTAACCCGTATGTCTATGTCTTATCACCTTCCACTGTAGAAAACGGTGAAATAATTCTTTTTGGATCCCAAAATTTTTTTTTGAGCGAATGCAGAATTCAAGGTTTTTAGGGAGGATTGGTTCGACATAAAGGATTTGCTGAATGATCGACTGAATCAGAAGAAGAGACTTTTGTTCCTTGGGGAATGAAATCGAAAGATCCATTTTCAAAATGAAATAAGACCAAGCAGGCCAGGCAAAGGAGTGGCTAAGCAAAGGAATTCATTTGATTCCAAGTCGATGGGTCTGGGAGAAGAGCAGAAGAGCTTTAAGTTCAATATAATCATTTTGTATATCAGACATAATCACTTTCCCAGGAAACTTTGTAGAACTCGCCATTGAAACTTTACAAGAAATTAAGCATAAAGCATGGAAAAGTTAATTAGTTTGTCTGAATGAAAATAAGATACAAGAACATAACAACCTAAAAGGTCTCTCAAATATTTTAATTAGGGTGCAAATTCCATGGGCCAGGGCTGCAGCCCACCAAAAAACTTAATGGGTTACGAACGGACACGAGATATCGGCCCAACTTCACTCCCCATAACCTTTGAGTGGGTTTGTGTCATTCGCCACATGATCACAATAATAATAATAAATAATAAAGGTGGAGAGAGAACCCAGAGCTGAGAGAGGAGAGCGAGCGAGCGAGCGAGCGAGCGAGCAGGGTTTAAGTTCATATACTTGGCAGCCGGCTCTTATAGTTTCTGAACAGCTTTAAAGATTTTCATGATTGAGTCGCATCTAAATGGCATTTTTTTAATTAAAAAAGGTTTATCGTAATTAAGGAAGTGATTTGAAGAAAGAATTTTGAGCGAGCTTGTTCTTTTCTTCAATTCTTTAGCGTCTGCAATGGAGAAAGGCGCATCGTTTTTGTTCGCCGGCGTCAATTTCGATAAAAAGAAGTTTGCAGGTGATTTTGCTAGGTTTAAGGTACTGGTTTCTACCACTTGCTTCCCGTTTTCTCGCTTTGATTTACTTTAGTAGTTCTTGTGTTGAACTAATTTATGCTTCATTCAGGAGAAGAAAGAGAGTGATAAAGCACAGGATGATTTGGGTTTGTTTGAGTGTGAAAAAACTGAACCGGAAGAAGTTATGGTGTCTGGCAAGAAGAGGAAGCGGAAGGCAGTGGCTTCTGGTAACTTCTTTTTGCCTTTGGCACCTCTTTTGTTAAGTTTTGAGATTTATCTTGTTATAAGCTGAAATTTGTTTGTTCCATTTATTTTGTTGTGAGAAGAAACGGTGGAGGGATTTAATGTTTTCAAGAGTTCAAAGGAACGAGCGCCTGCAGTGAATGAAGAGAATGTCAAAGAGGAAGTGGGTCATGTGAAAGCAAAAAAAGAACTGTATAGGCAAATGGAGGTTGTTTTTCTCTTCCTTTGTCCGCCTCGCTTTTTATATGTTGTCATCATCTTTGTTTGATTATGGTTTCCTGGTAGACTTACTATTATATTTCCATCTTTTCATGAGGTCAGAGGGATGCACTCTTTAGGAAGAAGTTTAACATTCACGTGTCTGGAACCAATGTCCCTTCTCCAATTAAGACTTTTACAGAGCTGAGCTCAAGGTAAGTTCCCTTTCTTTTCTTATGTCATGCATCTCTAATATTGATTTTGATTTGGGTTACTTTTAATCTGGCTTCACTTCATAGTCCTTCAATAGCCAACTTTGGTTCTGTTTCTAAAATTATTTATCTGAGATTGCTTGTTGCAACATGGTTTTAGTATTGAAGTCTCATGGCATTGGATATATAGATTTTAATACATTATAACTGACAATGACAATCTAATTGGTTTTTGCAGATATGGATGCAAGTCATATCTGTTACGCAATTTGGCTGAACTTGGATATAAAGAACCAACACCAATCCAAAGGCAGGCTATTGCAGTCCTCCTATCTGTATGATTTCTAATTAATCTATTTCGCTTGTGGATGATTTTGATTGATTAGTTATTTCTCTTTTCTTTTTTCTTTTTCTGTTTCCTTTTCTAGTATCCACTTATTGAATAGAAAGATGATGAGTTATTTGTATGCAATTTAACTTATTAGATTGATGAACAAGTTTTTACATGTGTTGAGTTGGTGCTGAGTGCTCTTTGGGTTTTTCTTGCTTTTGAAGATAGCTAATTGATAATCATTCTTTCTCAGGACCGGGAATGCTTTGCTTGTGCTCCAACTGGATCTGGCAAAACCTTGGCCTTCTTGTGTCCCATGCTTATGAAACTTAAGGTAGTGTTAAACTCTTATAACTATTCTTGTGAAATCTGATTCTTAAGTATCTGAAGACTTCTCCTCCAAATCAGCATGCATCAAAAGGTGGCATTAGAGCTGTTATCTTGTGTCCGACACGTGAATTAGCAGCTCAGACCACCAGGGAATGCAAAAAACTGGCTAAAGGAAGTAAATTTCATATCAAGTTAATGAAGAAAGAACTTGCACGAAGTGGTGATTTGTCAAAATTGTCTTGTGATATACTTATATCTACACCACTGCGCTTACGGATGGCTATCAGGAAGAAAAAGATTGACTTAAGCAGGTATGTGGTGATGGACTACATATTACAACTCTATGCTATTAATTGAAGTGTCCTTTAAGATATAATACCAAGTTGGCTTTTTTTTTTAATAAGCTATATATAAAGAAAACAAAAATTAGAAAGGGTTTTCTGCTGTGAGTTGGCTTTTTTTATCCTCCTGACTTTTGGGAAAACAGATTTATCACAGCTTCTCAGGTTTCTGTTTGGACACCAAAATTTTATAAGCAAATTGAACAAAAAATATTATAAGCTTCGGTGAATCATTAGAGGCAGTTGAATCTTGAGGAATTATGTGCAGTAGGACCTTGTAATTGATGAATTTATTCTGAAAATGCTTCCACCTGAGTTCTGTCATTGTGTAGGGTTCAGTATCTTGTCCTGGATGAAGCTGATAAGCTATTTGAGGTTGGTGACTTGTTAAGGCAGATAGATCCTGTGGTTAAAGCATGCTCTAATCCTTCTGTAGTACGCTCATTGTTCAGTGCTACTTTACCTGATTTTATTGAGGAGCTTGCACGTTCAATAATGCATGATGCTGTTCGAGTTATTGTTGGCAGGAAGTAAGTACAGGAACTTTTATTTTTTGAATAAGTTGAGTGATTCCTTCTGTGCCCATAATATTTCTGAAATTGGGAACAGGAATACAGCTTCTGAATCAATCCAGCAAAAATTGGTTTATGCTGGAAGTGAAGAAGGGAAGCTTCTTGCACTTCGTCAAAGCTTTGCAGAGGTATGCTTCTATTAAGCATTTGGTAGACAAATTTAGCTAACGTACCCATAACACCCTACTTACCTGAAAATAATTTATTAATTATTATTATTCATTACTGGATGCATCATGTAGTGCAGTTTGTACTAGCTATAATTTCTCATTTTGTTTCATATAGTGGTATAAACAATCTTTTGATTTGGACTTTTCAATCCTGCTTAAGCCATACAGAAAACTTTGCATCATGGAATTGCTGTTTGATATTAAATGGTAAACTAAAGTTTGTTGGTTGGTTATTGACCAAAAAACAGACAAAAACAAATGCTGCATTTTGTTTGGATGAGGCTCTATTGGTTTGCTATGGATATCTTTCTTATTTATCAGCATCGGGCATGCTAGGGGTTACAAGAAGAGATAGTTGCAATTGTTACTGAATATGGGTCACAGGATAGAAACATCTTACAGAAAACATTTGAAAATATCAATTCATTTGCTTACTATTGCACCAACTTATTATTGGAGAATTGTTGAGTGTCATAATGTGGCAATCTTTTGTTAGGTTTCAATTTCTAGTATTTTAAACTGAAATATTCTTTTCTTCTTGATAATGGTTGTTTTTTCTTGTGATATCGTACTTGGCAGTAGAGCTTGAATCCACCGGTGCTAATCTTTGTGCAAAGCAAGGAACGAGCCAAGGAACTCTATGGGGAGCTGGCATTTGACAACATTAGAGCTGGAGTTATTCACTCTGATCTGTCTCAAAAACAGGTAATCTTAGTTTGGTTGTCAATTGAGCATAACTCCATTATCATTCCATTTCTAGTCAAGAAAACATCTTATTTAAAATAAAGAATATGATTGTTTCAATGATCATTCTAGATAAGCGTTTGTCTATTGTTTATATTATAGTGGTCATTTTCCATGAATGATCTTTTTTAAGTTTGGTGGTAGACTTCTCGTTCTTCTCCTGTTTTCTACCCTCTTTCTGATGTAAGATTTTATACTTTTTATTTATTTTTATTTTTTTAAAAACACTTGGCTCATTCTAAGCATGACCTAGAAGGAGTAGACTGGGCCTGCATTGTGAGCCCTAAAGACTTCACATCAAATAAGTGCGCCTGGTGGTATTTTTTTATATTTCTTTTTTTCTCTTCAATATTGTAGACTGGTTGCGTGATATATTGGTGTTAGTAGAAGTGCTCCAACAAGTACTCTAATTAGATGGTCAATACTTAATAGTCAAATTTCTGAGTGGTGCCTGTCCAGTTCATGTCCAAGAGAAATGTGTATTCTTGTATTAGTCAAATCACTCGGTCTCTTATCATATGATTCTTGTTACTTATGCTGATTCCTTGCTTTTGGATACAGCGAGACAATGCTGTTGATGACTTTAGAGCTGGTAAAACATGGGTTTTGATTGCCACTGATGTCATTGCTCGGGGTATGGATTTCAAAGGTGTCAACTGTGTGATTAATTATGATTTTCCTGATTCAGCTGCTGCATACATTCACAGGATAGGTATGTCAACCTCTTGTAACCTTGACATGCAGATGGCTTTTAAAGAATTTGTAATCTGAGGCAGTGATTTATTTTGCAATTTAGAAGGTTTCTCAAAAATGGGATAACTTTTGGCATCAATTTATTATTGTTTGGAGTTATTGCACTGAAACATTTTAACGAATCCTAGACTGAATTGATATGTACCGAAATTTTTGTTCTATGACTTATATATACAGATTATATTTCTTTTTTCTTTTCTTTCTTTCATTCTTTGTTTTGTGTGGGTCTTTGTTGTCCATAAGTAGGGATCCGAACCTGTTATGTGTTCCTGTGCCAAATACTTCCTCATTACTGGCTCAATCTTTACACTGCAGATTCTTGAGAACTTTGAATCTTAATGATTATTGTAGTGTACATAGCATGGGGATGTTTCTAACTAATTATAAAAACTTTTGGACTGGATATGGTCGCTGAAACCAATTTTTTTTATTTTCAAAACAGGTCGGTCTGGCAGAGCAGGGAGAAGTGGAGAAGCTATAACTTTCTACACTGAAGATGATATTCCATTTCTGCGCAACATAGCTAATGTCATGAAAGCTTCAGGCTGTGAGGTTCCATCTTGGATCCTGGCCTTACGGAAATTGAAGGGTAAGAAGCATCGGCCACGAAGAGACTCAATTTCAACCAAACCAAAAGATGAGTAAAACACAGACATTGGAAAATTGCGGCATCATTATTTTTGAGATTTTTTTTAGTTACTGTTTAATTGTGAATTATAATTTGATATAGAACCTGGTGTTTACATTTCTGCGCCTCAAGGTTTACATATTTTATTTTTTGGCTACAAAACATTTCTCAGGTTCATGTCTTGAGACTGGAATTTTAAGCCACTTAACCATCTGGGAAAACAAATAAATATTCAACCAAAAGAAAAAAAAGAAAAGAAAAGAGTACTCTTTATATTTATGATCAAACAAGTCAAGCTTGTTATAGTTTCGGCTAGGAAGAGCTGCAATTTGACGGTGATGAGTACACGGGGAACGACGTCGGAGAAAGAAATGAATTTCAGAACTTGGTTATGTTGCTGCATTGCACCAGGCTTAGGGGCTTAAACAGAGACCAAATTGCTTCACTTTTAAGTTACGATAATCAATAAATACGAAGCTTTGTAAGACATGAAATTATTGTGTTCAACGCAAATAGTGATTGCTGCCATACAAGGGAACGCACGGCTGAATATTTCAAACTGTGGAAATTACTTCAAAGCTTACATGTTGGACTTGAGAATATTGTTCCAAAAGTTTGAGGATAAGCAACCAAAACAGGGAAGCGTTAACAGCATAATTTAATTGCTGTTCCACATAAATAGCTTCAGGTTACCATGGAATATTTTCATAAAGGAGGATTTCTACTCCTGTTCTCATTCTCATTGGCTCTGGGTATTTTTGACAGCCTACTTGCTACAAGACCTACAGCACATACATAACATGTTGATACATAAGCTAACTTTCCACAAAATTTCCATAAAGCTTGAATGATAATCCGTTCGTTTCATAGAATCGGTGCATTTCTTGATATTATTACTATGCATCAGTAACTCCTGCAAAATCCAGCAAACAGAGATGAAAATGCTGTTACAGAATGATTCAACACAAACTACATTAGCCAGAATCAATTTAAATAGTGAAATATAAACTCAGCATAAGATAATAATATCACATAATTGTCACAGCATCACTCAAATTATTTTAATTTATTTCTAGTTTTCACTTTTTCAATCAAATTGTGTTATATTAGTTTGTACTGATGATTGAAATTTTACATACTAATGCTATTAAATGTATATAGCACAACCATCCAAGGCGACAAAAAAAAAAAAAAAAAAAAAGTAAGCAAAGCAGTAAATATGTAGAAAGATGAGATTACCAAAGTAGAAGCAGCTGGTGGCAAAAGCTGTTACAAGCTGCAGAAGGAAGCAGCACTCATATAGCAACGGACCGAGTTACACAGAATGGATGCCATAGGGCTATGGATTTTGACATGCTTCCATAATGTGATCTTCAATAGTGCATTAGCTGTAATGTAATGCCACTCCATCTCCACTGACCCTTTAGCCCATATTTGAAACGAAATAATAATAGCAATTGAACTTCAATAAACCGTTCAAGCTTGAATAGTTGATCTGTCCCATCTACAATTTCAAGAGTCTACCCTTTGCAGTGTATAATGTTACTTTGAGCTAATCCAGGAAAGGGAAACCCGAGCCTTGAGGCTTTGATGGAACCCTGGGCTAATTAATCTTGTCGTTGACACAAGAATATCTTCCCCTATCAATATAAATAAATCAAACGAAAAACTTAATCAATCAGTCAATATGTTGCTAATATAAGATTACCTCAGACTGTAAGTTAATTATCAAAATGGTTATACTTATAGTTCCTGAAAGCAAAGTTGAAACATCTTTATGTGTTGACATTCCACTGAACAAGAAAGGCTTGCTGCTAATATACATAAATAAACAATAAATAAAATCAAAGTAGTTACACCATATATTCCTACTTTATCTGCAATTTTGTATTTTGTATTTTGAAAAACGCGCTCATAAGCTACACAAGGCATTTTACCATGGCACAACTATGATTGTGATGATACCAAGAAATCCACAGTTGAAGTGATTTAAATATAAAAATGCAAAAGGCAGATAATGTAGAAGCATACCCCAAAATCGTTCCAACATCGATTTATGGAAGAATTGCTTAATCTGGTACCTCCCGAATGACTAAGACCCCCTTCTACTATTCTGAACAGTTAGAATGAAGCTCATCTTTGTGTTTACAAATGTTATCCTTCAGTTGAAGCCTATATCTGGAATGGAATATAACCATCATCCAGCATTTGCAACCACAACTCCTCCAGGATTGTGTATATTTGGTCCCTTTCTGGATGCATATAGTCTTCTGCAAAGAAAACATTCATTGTATTCTTGACTTCAATCCAGCTCTGACCTGGAGCTTTCCTCACACCTTTTTCTTTCATTGAGCTCCTCACTCTAGCTACATCTCCCCATCTCCCAGAAGACGCATATATGTTGCAAAGCAATATATGAGCAGCAGAATTCGTAGGATCCAAAATCAAAATACTCTCTGCTGCCCGTCTCCCAACGTCGACATTCCCATGGGTTTTACAGGCAGCTAGCAGAGACTTCCATACTATGATATCAGGGTTAAAAGCCATTTGATTAATAAAATCCTCAGCTTCATGCAAGTGTCCAGCACGAGCAAGCAAGTCAACCACACAAGAACAATGCTCTCTTGTTGGTATGATCCCATATTCAGTTTCCATGACCCTGTACAACCGCCACCCTTCTTCTACTAGTCCAACATGACTGCAGGCAGTAAGGACCCCAACAAATGTCACTTCGTTTGGCCTGACTCCTAGACTTCTCATCCTTCTAAAGAGCTTAAGGGCTTCCTCTCCATATCCAAACTGAGCATACCCCACAATTAAACTACTCCAAGAAAAAATATTTGGATCCTCCATAGAATCAAAAAGCTTCTGAGCAGATCCAAGGGAGCCACACTTTATATACATGTCAATCAGTCCATTTATGACAGAAACATCAATCACAAGCCCAGTTTTCATGATATAGGAATGAACTTGATTCCCCATTTCCAGGGAAGCTATTTCAGTACAAGCCCCCAATAAACTAGTTAAAGTAACATGATCGGGCTTATTTTGAGAAACAAGCATTAGGTTAAATAATCTGAATATCTCTCCAGCCTGGTTTTGCTGTAGACAAGCAGTAAGAATTGAATTCCACGAAACTGTATCAGCATTCTCTCCCAATTCTTCAAATACCAAGAACGCGTTGCACAGATCGGAACACTTTGCATACATTGTAAGTAGAGCATTGCATACTGGAACACTAGAATCAAAACCCATCTTAATAATATAAGAGTGAACCAGCATACCCTGATAGAGTGCCAAAGGGCTGGTGCAAGCACAAAGTAGAGAGCGCACAGTGAGTCTATCAGGGATCAACTCTAACTGCCTCATCTGTGAAAATAATGACATGGCTTCATTGACAATGCTATCATTAGCAATCCCAGCGATAATAGCATTCCATGATGCTAAATCAGGCCTTTCTATCTGATCAAATACCATTCTTGCAAAATCTACATAACCGCATCGGGCATACATGTCACAAAGGGAGCATCCAGCAAAAATGTCCCTCCCTAACCCAAATTTTATGCAAATCCCATGTATCTGCCTTCCATAATCTGGACGTAGGAGACCGCTACAGGCACTAAAAATGCTGCCAAATATAAATTCATTAGGCTGGTAGCCACCATGACGAAGCATTTCTTTAAAATGGCACAAAGCGTCTAACTCGTAACCAAGTTGGGAAAACCCTGCAATCATTGAACCCCATGAAATTAAGTCCTTTGTTGCAATATGAGAAAACACATCCCATGCATCAGTAAGTTGATCAAACTTTGTGTACATTGCAATAAGAGCATTCTGTGCAATCAGGTGAGAACCATGTTCTGATTTTATGACCTGGGCATGAAGTTGCCTTCCCAAGGCAACATTGTTGAGACCTGAGCAAGCTTTTATTATGCTTCCAAAGGTGAACTGATCGGGCATAATACCTGACTGTAGCATTTGATAGTACAATTCAATAGCATGATTTTCTTGGCCATTCTGTGAGTATCCAGCAATCACAGAAGTCCAAGAGACCACATTGCGCTGGGTCATGTCATCAAAGACCATTCTAGCATCTTTCAATGTCCCACATTTGCCGTACATATTGAGAATATGATTATTAAGAATAACGTCTGGCTGACACTTGGAGGCCAATATATGATGATGGATTTTCCTTCCATGTTCTAGAGATCTCATGGAAGAGCAGGCAGACACCAAATGGGCATAAGTGCTAGGTCTTATCACGAAGTTCGTATTCTTTTGCAAGAATTCAAATGCCTCAATAGCTTCATTGTACAGCTTTTGCTTGCATAGAGAACTTATGTAGTCATTGCTAAATTGTTCAGAACTAAAGCAAGGTAGAGTACTCGATTGTCTACACTCAAAGGCGAACCTCAGTTGGGTTTTCAAGTTTCTAATCATGGTTAGAGGAGTTGTTCAGAAAGCAAAAGTGAGAAAATTGGTTTCCTTTTATCAAATTGTAAGACTAATTGGCTTCAAGGGTCTTCAATGAAGGGAGATGATACACTTAAGAGTCCACTTCAAAAAGCATTTTAAAAGTAATTATGGGAAGCAAAATAACGAAAGCTGTAAACTGCAAGGCTAGAAAAGCAAATCTCAAAAACTCTTGTATTACTCCATGAACATGAAAAAAGTAACAGAAGGTGAACACGGAAGGTACATAGTCAAACATATTACGCTTGCAAGCCCATAAAATCTTTTGAAACCAAAACAGATTGTAAGAGGCAATTCTTCAAGCAACTAGAAGGCAAAACGAATGGCACATTCTACCACTAACAATGAGAATCTGATAAAACTAGAAGCCTATGCAAATTAGAAAGCAAATTAGAAAGCAAATACGAAAACAAAGAAAGAAAATATATTACAAGAACTACTAGTGAATTCAGTTTCAATAAAAGCTGAAAACTCACCCTCGCCTGCGGCTAGTACAATTAGTAAGATTGTTTAGGGGTATATTTGGTAATTTGTCCAGAAAATAAGCACTGTAAAGAGCTATTGCTTTTTATTTATTTTATTTTTTAATAAAGCAATGCTTTTATATTAATTTTAAAATAAAAAATACACAAGAGAAAATAAATTCTAAGAGGATCCTTATTTATTTACATAAGAAAACAACATTATTCAACTAAAATTTCTGCCCTTTCCATTAAGAAGAAGACATTAATCTCATTGCCTTGATAATACTAGCAAACTACTACTGTGGAGAGGTGGTTAATTGGTCAAAATGAAATGACAAGATTAATGTGTTAATTTCGTGATTATATTAATAAAACAACTTACTTATCAGGAGACTTGGAAGCATAATTCAGATATGCTTCAACATCATCAATTCATCATTAAGAAAGTTTGGTCTTTTGATGGTATATATATACAGAGGTCCATCTATACCTCGTCCAAATCAACTCTGTGGCTGATTATGATTCATTTTATTAAGTAAAACTTACTTCAGACATGTAATTTGGTCCAATAACAAATGATTAATTGCAATCAAAATAGACGAAGAATATGTGATATGGGACAAACACATAATGACATGGAGCTTTGTCCATTTCTAGGTTCCATGAAATTAGCTTGCTTTCATCTCATGTTCAATATTAAAATTCTCAACAAAAGCTTGGACACATATCTGTTCAAGTCTTCGGTAATTTCCACAGTAAAGCACTGTAACCTGCCACCGCCACTCTGTTTTCCCTTAATTAGCAATTCTAGTCAGCCCTAAATGAAAAGTTAACCTTAACGACCGGCTAATTAAATAGAATTTGTTATTCAAACAACTTAGTTGATGAGTTCCATCCCCACCAACTATTTGGTGCAGAGATCAACTCAAGTCTCACAGACATGTTGCTATCCTTGTTTCTTTTACTTCAAGGGACAACTAAATCAAGCAAAGCCTCACCAGGGAATCATAGACCACTTGGCTCTCACCTTACCACTATTCAATTAAAATTTCTACCAAATCCTCCATAACACATGTATATATATATATGTATATATATTGCACGTTCCTTAAATTTCAGAGTCTGATAAGTGCCTGCAGGTTTGCTGCTCTCTTACAACATTTTTCATACTGAAATTTCTCAATATCCAGTTACATACAATAGTCTATAATGGAGAGATCAAAGAAGAAAGTTCAGTTATGGAAGAAAGCTATAGTCCATTTCTCTTTGTGTTTTGTTATGGGATTCTTCACTGGATTTGCTCCAACTGGTAAGGGTGCTTCAGCAGTTTTTTCTAGTAGTGATATTACTGCTTCCAGTAAACCAAGAAATTCTCCACAACCTGTGGAAGTGCTTCACCAAGATGTAACAACAACACATGCCAACAAGGTTAATAGAAGTTTGGTAGCCGAAACTCCAGAGCCATCTCCTGCAAGGGCTCTAGAACTAGAACGTGCAAAATCAATGGATGTAGAAGAAGGAAAAGAACCCAAGTTGGTACCTAGAAGACTTGTAATTATCGTGACACCAACGAGTAGAAGAGACAAATTTCGAGGTTTGTTTTTGAGGAGGTTAGCCAACACTATAAAGCTTGTTGCTCCACCATTGTTGTGGATAGTTGTGGAAGGGCAGTCAGATTCTGATGAAGTATCGGAGGTTTTAAGGAAAACAGGTATCATGTACCGGCATTTGGTTGTCAAAGAGAACTTTACTGACCCAGAAGCCGAGTTGGATCATCAAAGAAACGTTGCTCTTAAGCACATTGAGCAGCACAGGCTTAGCGGGATTGTTCATTTTGCTGGCCTTTCCAATGTTTATGATCTCGACTTCTTCGATGAGCTTAGAGACATTGAGTAAGTAAAATTTTTTCCCTTCATTTTTCTAATCATAAGTTACTGCAGTTAGATACTAGTTACATTTTATTAGTTTATAATTCTGATCTGCTCTTTTCTTTTAGAGTGACCGTTTAAGAATAAGAACACAAAGCTGAAAATATTGAGATATAAGATATGATACATAAGCTAGGCTGGCAGGTGGTGGGTGGAAATCTCAAAGTTTTGGTAACTCTTAAAACGTATCATTGCGAATAATAAAAATGGCAGCTGGAAATGGAAATTTTATTAGAAGTTAAGCTCACCAAACATTTGTTAAACTGGACTTGTCAACTTATTAGATTATGCTTTACTTTATTGCATACAAGCTACCTCTTGGAAGTAACAGTTGGATGGTTTAGGCTTTCTCATCTCTTTCTTATACCTTCTGGTCATCACTCCACATCAAGTTCATATGCATTGTATTTTAGCCTATTTAATGATTAATCTTAGGTACAAGAAGCTGTTTATATATTCATTTCAAGTGGCTTTTGAATCATTTCAAGCAGAGAAAAAGGTAAAAGCTCTGTTTCATGATTAAGTTTTAGTTGTGAGAAGCAACTAAAGCAAAAGACAGTTAATTAAGCATACAATACAAATCTAATTATGTTTGCTTTTATAAGAAATGAACAAATATACTAAGTCATGTCAACCACGTATATATTTATTTTCTCATTTAACTAACCACGATCGTGATTGGTTAGTTTTAGAATATAATATATATAATTTCACTTATCAGATATACGAATAATGTGATACATTTATCTTATCTAAAACTTTCTAAATACACAATGGTTCGAAAATAAAATATTATAAATTAAATATGTGTTTGAAAATTATACTAAGAGGGATGATTAAAAGTAAAAGTAGGTAATTGTGTGAACGATGTGTAGGGTGTTTGGGACATGGCCAATGGCATTACTGACAGCAAACAAGCAAAAGGTGATAACTGAAGGACCTGTATGCGACTCCTCACAGGTTATCGGATGGCATCTAAAGAAGATGAACAATGAAAATGAAACCGGTGAGAAACCCCCCATTCACGTTTCAAGTTTTGGATTCAACAGTTCCATCCTTTGGGACCCCGAGAGATGGGGTCGCCCTTCTTCGGTTCAACAAACTTCACAGGTATCTCCACCATGCCTTAAAAGATGTAGAATTGTTGTTAGAGGATATATATGAGGCTAAGCTTATCATCAATTACACTAAGTCATCACCAAATACGTATTAGATTTCTTCATAATTGAAATAATTTCGGTTAAGTAGAGTTTGGCCAACCTCCATGCTTTTTAACAAACTTGCACACACATTAGGTAGATTTGCTCTATGATATTGATGTTACTTTATTTAATAAACTTTGATATCAATTAATAATACAGCATTTTGATATCTACATTGTAAGTAAAATATACTCAAAACTTGAATATTCACCTTGTTCTTTTTTTTTTTTTTGTATTAAATATTTAAATAATTACTGATAATTTTTTTTTTCCCCGATAGAATTCTATCAAGTTTGTAAAACAAGTTGTATTGGAAGACGAGGCAAAGTTGAAGGGGATACCACCAGATGACTGCTCAAAAATTATGCTTTGGAGTCTTCATTTACCATTACCAAGGGCAATGCCACCGAGTCACGATTCTCAAACGATTGCTTTGGAATATAGTACCCGAAGATAATTAGATAATAGGAGAAATCATCATCAATATTATGATTTCAAAAGTTTACAAATTTGTGGAGAAAATATGATCCTTTTCATTGGAATCTCATCAATTCTTTTTTTCACTTTTTGTCATGTATTTTTTTTT
>JANKKB010001050.1:0-11268 GCA_026225775.1 Bursera palmeri
CCAACCATACCTGATCTATATTTTACACAACCATGGATGCTTCAGCAAGGACAAGCATATATGAAATTTCAACTACGTTCAGTGAAAGCTAAGACGGGTTTAAGAACGAATCAACCCTTTGATTGGTTGCCCTTGACAAAAACTTCATGCAAATGGGAGGGTGAATCCCTGCTAGAGCCAGTATTGAACTAGGCAGAGTCCATATTCCTTCCCCACAAATCAAACCAGAAGCCACTGCTGGTCCAAAAGCATCTGCTTTGGCCTTATTTGTCTTCTCCCACACGAAGAGAATCAAGCTTCCAACACACATATCAATGGCAAAGTATGGTCCAATGTAGAAAGGTATTGCCATTGCCATTGGAAGAGGAATGAACCATGCCCGCTTGCCCAACGAATCTCTTATCAGGTTTATCACAATGGCCGCTCCAAAGAATACATAACAAAGCAAGAGGCAATTCTTTGGTAGAGCTGAGAAACCTTCCACACCCAATTTAGCCATGTTACGGTACACAATAGCCAAGGGTGCAGGATACTGACTTCCGGGAGCACCAAGGTCATCAAATGCCCGATAGAAAAGCCAAAAGACACATGGGGAGACGATACAGCCCATTGCCGTGCCGATAACTTGACTAACAAACATGGAGCGAGGAGAAGCCAGGGTCAGGTAACCTGTCTTGAAATCCTGTGTGAGATCAGAGGCCGTTGAAACTATGTTCATCATGACTCCACAGGCTGCTAGGCCTGCAATAACTCCACCATGCGCCGCACCAGCCCATGCTCCAATTGTAAAGATAGCAAGCTTTCCATAGGTGGATACAAGTGAGCAATCAGTGAGCCCCGCTCCATATGCATTACAGAAAGCTAAGGTTGGTGCAAAGATGTAAATGACCAACACATAATACCATTTAAGTTCAGGAAAGATGTGTGGAAGAGTGGCAATAGAAATGGAGGCAATTGCAACATAGCCTGAAACAGCAAACCATGTTGGAATTTGATCTTTAAGGAAGAGTTGGGTCCGCCGTTGGTCATCATAAGAGAGCTCAGTGTCACCTGGCGAGGAATCATCTGCTATGGGGAGACTGCTGGTCATTTTACGATGTCGGACTTGATGAATCAAGCCTGCAAGGGTTCGACTTAGCACCCTGAAGAAGTTGTACAGTCCATCACCTAGGATCATGGCAATGGAGATAAATACCTGAATTCAGCATTTAAGGCAAGCATCAATTAATAAATAGAAAAATCATTTATCAAGCACATAGTAATGGCGTCACTGTAAGACATTTTTTCCAGCGAATCCGAGCCTTACCTTGTAACCTTGAAGGCCATGTAGGCTACTTGCAGGGAGATCTGCAGGGTACCAATCACCCTTCCGATTTCCAATGAGAGGCCACATCAGACCCCAAGAAAGAATTCCTCCAATCAACGCTGATACATTGATGATATGGGGGCAAATCATCCCCACTCCAACGTATGTTGCAGAGAAATCGAAATAAAACCTGCACATTACGGGTGAGGGATGTTAGCCAATATCAATTATAAAGGACAATGGGGCAATGATTGCTAAAATATTATACATTATTTGCAACACTTTTCAAGTAATTTACTTGTGAGAATATGCTTTCAGTCCCAAGGATGGGAACGTAGCAAATCCGCAATCGACTCCTGCAGTAAAGAACCATTGGAAGAAACTCCAGAGGAAGCTGAAGGAGAAAAACTTGCCGAGTGTTCTTACTTGTTTCCTGTCCGAGAGGAACAAAGGAGAAAATTAGAAAACGTTATATTAATTAGAACAAAGAAAACTGCAATGAGTCATTAGAACTTACTTTGTCAGCTTAGCTCCTTCAGTAGTGTGGAAGCTGTTAATTAGATAAGCAGTTGCACTGCCGCTTGGATATGCCAACTTAAAGTCTATGATCATTATCTGAAACAAGACAACCATTAAAGCAATCAAGAATGGATAAAACAATAGTCAAGACCAAGTAAAAAAGGATTAATCATCTTCTTTCTGATCTCATTCAAATGAAAGGCAGAGTGTACCTTTCGGAGAGGTACCAACGAGAAGAGGCCAAGAAAGCTAACAATGAAGAGAAAGCCAATAATCCAACCTAAAGAGAGTTTCTTGAAACCGAGGTTGGTGTCTTCAGATTGCTCGGCAACGCGTTGGCTCATTCCAAAGAGATAACCTCCAAAACCTCCTATTTTTCCAAAGAAAACAGAACACAGAGGTTTGAACAAATTAATATAAATAATTTCTGATATAAAACTTACTGCTAGGTTCTTATCAGTTTAGATTTACGTCAACAAACAAAGTTAATGACAAACATAAGCATATACGTCTTAGTTGCTTGTTTACAGTCTTTGTGCACATTATTCAAGGCATTAATCCTAGTCTGCAGTAAATAAATTTTATATCCCAATCTGACTGCGTATTTACGACCTTCCTTTTTCTCAGACGTCCAAGTACCTAGTGACAAAAACACAAAATAGTGCAGCAGATAACTTATTATACAGTTTATCCGGGGGAAAATTTACAATTACTTCCTATAAATTTCAAGAAAATATTTAATTCTATACTTTTATTAAAATAATATTTATCTTCTAAATTTTTTAAGATAAGTATATAGTATTATTTTTTGGAGAATAAGTGTAATTTAAAAAAATTTTGGAGTTAAATTTAATTTTTGAAGAATAAATATAATTTAGTAAAGATTTGGAGTTAAATATTTTTTTAAAATTTATTTGGGTCAGATAAATATCCCATTTATTTGGCTGTTGAAAAGGGAAGAATTGGTAATGTCATGATCCCTTGTGCCATCCCACATGCAAAAGGCTGCAGCTAGAGCATATTGATTTTTCCCCACAAACATGCCAGCCCAGATTTTGAAGTTCTTATGTTTAATTTTCTTTTTTGGTTCTTTGCTGACAGGACGCAAAACAAGAATTTTCTTCTCCTTTATCCCTCATCTACCTAAAGTTCCAATCTGTCAAACTATCATTGGCCTGCTTGTCAACACAATAACACGCCAAGAACTGTGCATCTTCATTCAACTTTTGGGTCCATTTTCAATCAGGAAATCGTGAGAAACTTATGGGGTCTTTTGAAAAATAGTCAAGTCTCAGGATTTTTTTGATTTGTCTAATCATTCCTAGCCCAATGACCAGAATGATATATAAACTCATCTTCCTCTATTTTAATGCTTTCCAACCGAGGAACAGTTACCGAGAAATAGTTAGACCATCATCGAACAGTCATCAAAAAGTTGTTTGATAGTCTTCAAACTTTTCGAACAGTCATCAGACTCATCGGATGATCATCCAAAGGTCGTGGGACTCTCCGAACAGTCACCAAATAGTCGACAGATGGGAGACAAGAGAAAGGTATTATATAAGAAGGGTATAATTATCATTCGGTAGAGTTTTCTTAGAGAAATTTAAAGAATAAGGGGTTGGTTATTTTCTAAAAGACCCCAAATTTTAAATCGCATAATAATGTCCCTTTTTATCGCCACAATTGCTAGTGGAGCCTAGAAATGTTAAAAGTTTGGGTAAGGCCGGGCCCAGTAATTTTTTGCAGGCTTAACAGGCCTAAAGGTCAAGCTAGGCGAAACCTAAATAGTAGTAGGCCTAAGTAATGATAAGTTTAGCCTGATTTATTTCAAAAATTTTAGGTCTTAGCCTGACCTAATATTGTTTATACCTATACTATTTAGGCCTATTACTATTTAATTGATTAATTTTCATTTTTATTTAAAAATAATAATTAATTTTGGTGAGTCAGGCCAGCCTGGCCTATGGGCCTTTTTCTTGGACCTTTGGTCTCGTCTACCTTTAACTTGGGTCAAACCAGGTCTTATGCTGTAGCAAAAAAGGCTGACCATTTGTCATCTCTAGACTGGAGCCTATCAAGGACAAATAAGTAGAAGCAGCATAAATAACCTTTGACTCTTAGAATTATGATGAATGGTGTAATTTAATTAAGAAATATCAACCGTTCCATTTTGGACGTTAAAGGTACATTCTGTAGCCATTTGTCAACATGGACTTTAAGACAAGAATATGGTATTAAAGCCTTTTGCCTCTCCAACCCGTCTTCCAAGAGAAGTAAAAGTTAAAAGTTCCTTTTCTTACAGATACTTAAGGTAATTGACTTGAAAATCCCACTTTCTCAATAAAAAATTAAAGCAAATATATACTCAATTGACTCTTTTGCAGCAAAATCTTCCAAGTAACATTACCTTAGTTGATTTGCAACCATGCTGATAGTTCAAGCTTTCCAGGCATTAATTATACATGTTAAAGACTAAGTTTTTTCACACAATTGGAAGCAACTCAATAAGTTTCCAAAGAAAATTAAGTAACCAACTGTAATAAAATTGAATAAAAGAGAGAGAACTGTGATGAACGTACCACTGAAGGATATGTCCGAGGCGGCCACAACACAGGTCTGGATGACTGTGTTCTCTTGCCTGGTAAAGGGCTGGCTGAACAGGCCAGATTTCTCAAGAAACTTTGTCCAAGTCTTGACAAAGAAGAACCCCAGAAGCCCAGCAGAGACGTTGAGTGAAGGTATGATACCAGTAGTGAGATTCAGCTTCATCACTATGAAGCTGAAGAGTATGCTCAACACAAAGCTCACCGCAAATGCTCTCATTGTCAATTGTTTCTTCCATGATGGCACCTCCTTGTGCTCAAAAGCTCTTTCCACAGAGAACCCTTCTTCCTCCTCTTCCTTCCTTCTCTTCCTCTCCTTGTCCTCGTCATCTGAGTTGAAACCATTCTCAACCTCTTGCTGCTGGTCGTGAGCATGAGCATGGTCATTTTCCCTCCCGTACGGGTCCTCCATTCCTGGTTTCGTCACCTATATGTTTCTGATAAAGGAAAAAAAACAGTTTATATATTATGATAGCTTATTGAGTTGAGTTGCGTTCGAATCCTGGAGGAATCGAGAATCCCATCTTTGAACGAGAATTTATAGAGAAGTATAAGGAGGGACAGTAGTTGGAAATTTAGTAGATAGAAGAGTGAGAATATATTGTTTTCCTATCTGGTTTATTCATTGCATCTAAGACTTCGAAGTTTTAGAAGTAGAATTTGAAGAGTGGTCCAATCAGACTTTGAAACTTATATCTAGAAGGATAAAACTAGAAATATAAACCTCGAGAGACACGTTAAATTTGTTTTTTTAATCTTTTTTGTTTTTCGGTTATGATTTGAAATCTTATTTTTATTAACTTTTTCTAACTTAAATTCATAAACATGTTTGAAGTTAGAATGTTGGAGGCTATATGTGCTCTATAAATGGATTAATATTATATATTCAACTAATTCATTTATCGTGTATACATAAACTAGGGATATGCTACAATACATTTAGTGTATCCATTGAATTTATTATTGAAAACGGGCATATAAAAGTTAGAAACAATAAAATTTTTTTTTGAAACACTCATTTCTAAGTTTCATCCATATAAAAGTTGGAATGGTTGTTTTCAAGTTCTTTTTTTTTTTTTAATTGTTTCCTACTTTTATTTATGTGTTTCTAATTTTTATATAAAACAGATCCATTGATGCATATGATGTATTATAGCATGATCCTATAATTTGAGATAGCCAAATTTCATGAGTTGGATAAAAATAAAAATAAATAAATAAAAACTATTAAGATAATTAACCATTCAGTAAAAATGTATGAGATTAAAACATATGAAATTATGTATGAAGTCGATTATATGGATTAATTTTACGTAAAATTTATTCTTCTAATGTTCATATTATATTTCTTGGAGTTCAAATTTATCTTTCTATCCTATAGTAATAATTTAATCTTCAATAAAAGGAAGTTTAAAAATATTTTTTAAGATGAGTCAACAAATTAAGAAATTTATTTTTATTTTTAATTTTTTAAAATATATATAGTAAGAAGGGAAATTATAAGAAATAGTCCAAATTAAGGAGGACATTTAAAAAATAGCATAACTCTCATTTTTCTAAAATTTACCTATCCAATAACATGTTAGATGACTAAAATGTCCTTCCTTCCTTCAACCTTCAAACTCCAATCACTCTTCTTTTCTTCTTCAAGCTCTTCATCTCATCTCGAACAAAAATCGATTGATAAGCTGTTTAACTACGTCAACAATAAGATTTGGTTTGGGTGTTGTTGATTATTGTTTGTTTGTTTGAAATGTTGTATTTGTTTGATTTTGATTTGAGATTGTGTTGTTTGAGTAGGTAACATTTTTGAGATTTAGTCATTTTTTCTTGGGACAGGAGAGTTGTGAGAGTTGAAAACGTTAGCGAAAAAACCTAGAAATCACCGAAAAAACCTAGAAATGGACGAAAAAGTCACCAAAAAAATCCAATAATCATTAGAAGAATCCCTAGAAACAGGTTCTACTATTAGACCGCAAGGACTGTACTAAAACGTTGTGATTCATGGGTTTTCCAGTGACTTTTCTAATGGAAAAATTATAATAACCCCTTAATTAAATTTCAAGAAATACTTAGCCCCATACTTTTATTAAATTAACACTTACCCTCCAAATATTTGGGGGGTAAATGTTAGTTTTAGGAAAATAGTGTTATTTTTTTAGGGGATAAGTGTCAGTTTAGTAAAAGTGTGGGGTTAAGTGTTTTCTTGAAATTTAATTGAGGGGTCAAAAAATTTCCCCGTTTTCCAATGATTTCTAGGTTTTTCAACAATTTTTTTTGGTGATTTTTAGGTTCTTCGACTACATTTTTAACACTCCCAACTCTCCAATCCCAAGCAACAACAACTACATCTCAACAAAAGTATCCATTCAAACAACACAATCTCAAATCCAAATCNTAAACAAATAGATATTTCAAACAAACAACTTAATCAACAACAACGCTGAAACAAAATTTTATTTTTGACGTAAATAAATGAAATACTGATCGATTTTCATTTTAAATGAGATGAAGAGCTTGAAGTAGAAGACGAAAAGTAAATGGAGTTTGAGAGAGAGAGGGAGGTAGGGGTGAACATTTCTCTGGGGACCTGACCTGATCCGACCCAAGGTACATGAACCGACCCGAATTGACAAAGTCAGGTAATATGCAAGATTTCGGGTGTGATGGGTGAGAACATTTCGATACCCGACTTATCAGGTCGGTTTACAGTTAAATCCAAATACCTGATTAAAATACCCGAACCAAAAATAATTAATAAATATTTTAAAAATATAAAACTAAAACATATGGAACCCTAATTCGTAATTCCTCCTAAAACGTAAAACATACAGCCACCTCCTCTACGCCTCTGCTAGACCAGAGTATCCAGAACACCTCTACCACCACGCACGCCATTGGCCTCTAGCCACAACAATCACTAGCCTTCCGGCCCTTCCCTTCGGCCTTCCTTCTTCTTCGTTTCCTTGGCTTCTAATCTCTTTACCAGGTTAGTTCTCTTTCTTTATTTTATTTTTTTGAAATCTATATGTTTATNTCTTATGATGAGTGGTTTCTATTTCCAATTTTGCATTTTTTTAGTTAGATGTATTAGATACATATAGTGAGCTAGCTTTCCGATAATGCATTTTTTCCGATTTTGCATTTCTATTTCCGATTTTGCCTTGGGTTGTAATGGTTGTTTCAGTATGCATGAAACCTTGTTTTAGAAAAAACTTAACTAAAATTTTTAGGCTTTAGTTCCTTCTTTTGCATATTTCTACCATCTTGTAGTGTGGACAGTGTTAAGAACTAATTATTACATGAATTGACATGCATATTCTTTAAATAGAAAATTAATTCCAAGGTCTTCATATAATTCTAATAATGAGTCTCCAAGATTTTATCTTCAGTAATTTGCCTGCACAACACAACCTTCTTATAAATCTATGTATATATTATTATTATTATCTGTAAAGTTCATAAATTTCACATTCTCTTCGCTCCAAATTCACTTTATTTAAAATAATTAATCATTATATTGTTTCTTTTGTTTCTTACTTTTAATTTGTTTATGAGAAGTCTTTATATGTCGGGTCAACCTGCTGGTCAGTAGAACCTTAATTAAAAAGAATGAACTTTAAAGAAACTTGTCTTTTGGTTCACCAATTAATATTATTCGGAATTAGGAGTTGTAAAAACTTCGATAAATATGCATGGATGATTAGCTGCTTTATGTAGTGATTCAAAGCTAATTATTAATTTCCTCTTTAGAATATTATGTATTGGTCTTGCAGCTAACACACATCTATCCAAGATTTTGGTCTAACCTATATAATTAGAATCCTATAAAGCAAGATTAATCTTGTTAATAGACAATTAGCGTGAATTCATGATTTTGTACCAATTTGGACCCCATTCCATGATTTTGTTTTGTCCCAATGCATTCATGTGCTTGATTATGTTTATGTATGAGCTAAGATTCTGCTTTCCCCGTAATTGAGCTTTAGAAGATAAGCCTCATGCTCCATAATTGCCCATTATACATATGATAAAGCCACATTCTACACCTTTAATTTGGTTGATTATATGTATGAAGTATAATCAGTGTATTAACTTGAGTTTGTATTTTAGAACTGGGAATCGATATTGCTTAACATCAAATTTTATGTAAGTTATATGCTTGTTGGTGTTTCAACTTGCAACAAGCTTTGAAAAAATTTTGGTCTGAAATCACAAATTTATAATCAATCTACTTAATACTCCAATTTCTGGCTGGTGCATGCTGCTGCTTGCCTAGCATAGACTTGTTAATTGCCGCTTTCAGATTTCCTATATGTCCATCCTTTTGGCAGATAGTAGTTCCTCCAGAATCTTTGTTCTTTCACTCACAGTGAAACTATTGAGTTTGAGGACCATCTCGTTGCAGGCAATTATCCGATTTTGATGTGATTCAAAGTACCTTTTGGGTTTATATGTAGCATTAGCTGCTGTTGTTGCATTTCATTAATCAGCCTGTGGCACAATTTCCTTTTTGGCTTATCTCATCTATTATAAGCTTCTAGCTACTTGTAGACAAAATAACTTTTACATGTTTTCCAATGTAAAAACAAATAGCCCACTATTTCAATGAATACCAGCAATCTAATTACCGAATAACAAAAAAGAATTCTTTGTCAAGTTTAGAATTGACAAATGTAAAAACAAATAGCCCACTATTTTTATCTCTTCATTGATTGAGACAAAATATAAATATTCCCAGTACTCATATATTCATAGTTAAGAAAAGTTGTATTTAGAATTGTATACATATTTAATTTTTTATTTACATAAGAGACAGTCAAATAGAGGTAAGAGTTCGTTGTTTATTCTTTATTCATCTCTTCTTGCTTCGCTTCTTTCTAGTGCCTCATTGAATTTTAAACATAGAGCTTTCAATTGATTCAATTTAGTTTTAGAACCGTTATGGATATTTATAATAATGGTTCTACAATAAAATTAATCTTGTTTTCCCTTTGCTTTCCTTTCTACAAAAGGAAAGTTCATTAAGATTTTACTAGAAAATATTTTTATATGTATAAATTTAATTTATCCATTTCATCTAGTAGTTCTATAGCAAGTATCATTTTGTTAGAGTTAAAGTTTTTCTGCACTTGCTCGAAGTGGCTGCCTCGTTGCAAAATTTTAAGTGTCATGCCTAAATTTGTATTTAGAGCAAATGCTTCTTTGATCCCTACTAATTTTTTAATGTATCATTCTACCAAAATTATTTAGAATTGTATATGCTTCTAGTTTATAGTTTATTAGATTATATTGATTTATCACTAATGAAGCTACGTGCACTGCACTGCCATATGTAACCAACCCTATATTAATTTATTATGTCTTTGTAGTGTAATTAATATATTATCTCTTTTGTTGTTTGATGATTTTTTTCCCCTTTGTTATAGATGGAGATGGAAGATGAGGGCACTCCACAACACGAATATAGTGTTGTTGCCGACAATGAAGTTGAAGAAGAATGTTTAGTGCAAGATGACGAAACAGAGCAAGTGGAGGTGCAACAACCAAGCAAGAAATCTACAAGCTCAAAATCTACAATATGGGATCATTTTAGTAAAATTCAAAATGGAGCGAGGGTTAGATGCAAATATTATAGTAAAAGCTATTGTTGTCAATCAAAGAAGCATGAGACTAGGTCTTTATGGACTCATTTACGTAGTTGCAAAAATTATTTAGGCACTAAAGTAGACGAGAAGCAAAAAACATTAGTCCAAAGTACACTTCCAAAAAGTGGTATTAGTTTAGTTGGTTGTAAGATGGTTGCGGTGGATTCATTGAAGAAAGAAGCAATTAGGAAAGCACTTGTGAGAATGGTATTAACTGATGAACTACCATTTAGTTTTGTTGAAGAGGAAGGGTTCAAGTATTTTTATAGTGTGGCATGTCCTAGGTTTGAAATTCCATCTAGGATAACTATTGCTAGGGATATTATGAAACTTTACATGGAAGAGAGAGTGAAATTGCAAAATTTGTTCAAAGAAAATGGAAAGAAGTGATAAGCACTTGAAAGTATATATTTATTATGAGTTTAAATATCATTTTTACACTTTAAGTGTTATTAATTTAAGTATTTTGATAGGTTCATTTTATGATGTATTTTAATACCTCTTTGCTTGATAATTTATATGTTCTTGAGGCTTTCTGATGGGATTTATGTTGATATTGCAGAAATGTAGAGATTTCCGGGAGATTGTGTAATTTGAGTCAAAAACAGAGAAAAGCAGTTAGATTGCAAGTCGACGGCTGAGCACTGTGGTGCTCAAGAGCGACCGCTGCGACACTGGAAGAGAGATTGACCGCCGAGGTAGATTTGAAAAGTGCTGCAGCGCTTTTGCGATTTCAAATTAGGGCCAATTCCAGAGAGGTCACTGCCGTGACGGTGGACATTGGGCGCCGCAGCATCCATGTGGCGAGATTTCACGTATTATTCCAGAGAGCGGAGCGCCGCGACGCTTCCCCAATTTCACATTGCCGACTTGATTATTTTAGGAGAAAAGGACAAGTTTGTCCCCTCTTTTAGGTGAATCTAGGGTTTCATAGAAAAGGGAACTTTAGAAATTTAGAAAGGAGAAGCCGTTAGAGAGAGCAATAGGGGCTAGAGAAGAACCATCAAGGAGATTTCAGAGCAACCTTGGAGATCTTTTGCCAGAGTTTGATGGAGTTCTTCTTGGGTTTATTCTTTCTAACTATTTTATTTTATTATGCTATGTGTAACTAACTTTCTATATGATTGAGAGAAATTTTATGTAGTTAGACAATGATTCAATAAAATTGGTTTTGCATTCTTATTGATTT
>JANKKB010001054.1:0-18382 GCA_026225775.1 Bursera palmeri
AAGTATTGGCAATGAAAATCAAATAGCTGACACAAAACCCAACTTGTGCGAGCACAATCATCAGCAGTTAATCGACCAATCGAACCGTAGACAACGAAGTCGAGATCACCAAAATAGCCTATTTTGGAGAAGCCGTGAACGGTGTTGAGCTTGCGATGGGTAAGGACCAAGAGCATCATGCACTGGTAAGTCAGGCAATAACGAAGAAGAGCATGATGGAATCCATGATCCATCCCCTTTTTTTGATGTTGTAAGGGAGGCGTAAGACTCCAGCGCCGACGATGGCTATGAAGACATTAGCAAAGGTCTTGGATTGGGAGAAGAGACGTTTAGGTCTTGCTAAGAAGGGAATATCTTCTCTAGGGAAGGGCAGGAGGACGTGTGAGGATGAGCTTGCTTCTTTGTCAAATACTATGATTCGTTCTTGACATCCACCACTCACACCAAGAAATTAAAGAGCAAGGAGGAAGGCGATAGCAGTGGTGGCAGAGAAAGAGATGATATTTTGGTAATTGTTGGTGGTAGGGCTGGGTTTGAGGAGAGAGTAACGGAGGTTGTGTGGGAGGAGGGTACAAATGGTATTTTATTAATTTATAAAAATGTGTTATAACGTCTATTAAAAAATTATAGGGTAAATATTAGTTTAACAAAAGACTAGGTCTAAGTGTTTTTTATAAAATCTATTTGGGGGGTCAGAGAAATTTTCCATAATAAAATGCCCTAAACTAGGCATGTAATTACAAAATTATTTATTTAAAAAAAAATACATCACTGAACGTTTCAATATCTAATAATCAACAACTATTAGATATATCGAAAGTCAGATACCATTTATTATCAAATATTTAATATCGATCATTATCATACGTCGTAAGATCATAACATTCAAAAATTTTAGGTTTAGATCAATTTTTTACTATACCCTTTAAATTTGGTCCAACTTTAAATTCCTTGTATACTCTATTCACATAATCAATCTTATATAATATATGTGGCAAAATATTATTAAAATAAAAAATGATAATATTAAAGAGTCCTCTTTTCTCCTTTCCACGTAACCCTTCTATAGAATATTAAGCACGAAAGGAAAGCAATATGACCTATATCAAAATAAAAAAATAAAAATATCATAACTATGTTTATTATTGAATATTTTAAAAAGTTATAATTTTATCTTAAATATGATATCTATTAAATTAAAAAAAATACTTTATTAATAAAAATACTTTTTTATTGATCATCTCTTCCATCAATTTTTAACCAACACTTGTATTTTTTATGTGATAAACATTGATTTTTTATTTTTTATTAATCATCTATTTTTTAAATTATTCATATGTTTCATATTAGATTTTCATTAAAAAAAAGTTGAGTGTATATATATAATGACATCTTCGTGAGTTCATACATATTCTCTTTTGTGAATTTAGAAGTAAGAATTTATCAATAATATTATTGGATAAGTGTCATTTCTCAAGCAAATATTTTCAATTCGTAAAAAGAAAAAAAATATATAAATGTTATAAAATAAACCCACCAAATGATGTGATTCATGAGTCATAAGGCATAGCCAGACGATGAAATCACATCACAAGATAGGAAATGGCAACAAAGACAAAAGTGAGTGGCATAGTGGAGTTGGAAAGTTGATTTACGCTTAAAAAGTATTGTCTACGTTTTGCTTTTAAGGTGGAAAGCGTTCAATTCTTTTATATTTGGTGAATTATTATTAGTCCATAAATTATGAAACAATATGTAAAAATGAATAAAAGTAAAAATCAAATCTTCTTGATCCATGAATACAATTGGAGAATTTTTAGAAAATATTCTTATTTTTAAATCTATTTTTTAAAATTATTACATTTTAAAAATTTCACACCGTAACTCTCCACTCGACAACTCTATAACTTAAAATCAAATACACAAACAACCAGATTGTCAGATTATACTATCTAATTATTGGATTTTACTATCGAATTGTGTTATTAAGTCATTAGATTATGCTATCGAACTATGGGACTATCTAACAAAGGGCTACGATATAAAAATCTTTTGGAAACACGTTTAAAAATAAGATTATTTTGATAAAATAAGATTATTCATTAGTTACTATTTGAATGTTTATGTGTTACTATTTAAATTTTCTGGACTACCTTGTCATTTCTCGGCAAAGGACCTGATTCCTTATCCCCTGCTTTTAATTGGCAAGGTCCCTTGTCTTGCAAGATTGTCTCAATTTTTTTGTCTTACGTAGGGAAAAGTATGACGCAATGACGATGACGACTAAGAAATAATTTTGTTCACTGTTGTTACTAGTGCTAGAGTTGTAATTAAATATTTTCTTAAAACATTATTTTACAAAAATAAAAATTTTAAAAAAATTTATTTATTATTTCCGTGAAATTTTAGTTTAATAACAAACTACGTGCTCTTTCTTGATTCTATTGAGATGGTGGACCACCTTTGATATTTTCGTGGTCGTTAATTATATTTATTTATTTTCTTAAAAAACATCATTTTGGTATGTATATAAGGAAGTTTTATATTAATAGATAAACATCATTATAAAAAAAAAAATCCAATAATGAAACAATATGAGAAAAGTAATGTTAGGGTTTTATCTTTTTGGACTTATAGTCGAAGTATAGTTTATAGAACTAAATATTATTGGATTAGAGTTTGTAAAATTAAATTTTTTTATTACAATATTAAATTATAAAAAATTATTATAAAGAAAGAATAAGATAATTTTAAAAAAATAAAATAAATCTAAAATATATAAATTATTTTGAAGCGTGAATTCTTTACATAAAATATTTACTTCCGTAATATATAGGAATAAGTGCATATTTTATTAAACAAAAAAAAGTAAAAATATATAAAATTAACAAATTAAAATGTTAAGAGATGGATTAAATGAGTAAGTTAAAGTAAAGCATTAGGCGAATTTGGGGTTGTTTGTTAAATAACTTATAAAATAATTTATTTTTGTAAAGATTTTCAAAAGCAAAGGAAAGAAAGTTTTTGAAAATCTGCTATTCCATAATCTACTTTTAATGTGAAATTCAAAATATCCTCAATAAAATATGGAAAGCCAAAATTATCGTAATATAATAATAATAATAATAATAATTTTTGTAAAATAAGTATAAAAGAATTATTTAGTTTAATATTTTTTTTGTATTAAACAGAGCCCTTGAAATTAAAAATTTGGAATAAAACATAAAGAAGTATATCATTTTTCTATCATCAAATTTATTCTATTTGTTCTTTTAAACATTGCCTTCAGAAGTGCATGACATGAAAAATATGCATATCATCATGTATATTGTGTGAAATAACACTTAAATAAGCCATGTAACAAATGAGTTCTGGACTATATATTAGGTTGTGAAGTTGCTTCAATATAATGCATGTTTGCAAAATTTAATATTTTTATAAATAAAGTTACTAATTAGTATGGGGATATTGGAGGAAATTATAATAAAATAAAATGTTTCATAATTTTATGGCGAAAATTATATCTATTTGGTTTATGTCCAACTTTAACCTCTATCCTTCGATTGATTAATTTTCAGTTTATCTTTTACCGGTCAATTTTGATTGAGAATTGAAGAAAGAAACCAGGCGAGAAGGGAAGATAATTGACTAGCATTCTTCTTCTCCTCACTGTTTTCCATTTGAAAAAGGAAGATCAGAAATATCCTTGATTATGTTGTTTCTAATATTGATAAATACTTTTTTCTTGTCTACTAAATAGACATGAAATAATGAAGAATGAATTGTAATTCAAAGACCCTTTCTAGTCAATACATAATAATTAATTGAATTACTTTGATAATTTTTCAAAAATATGTTTAATACTTAAAATTAACTTATTAAAAAATTAAAATCTTACCTATACTTAGAATCAACAAATCTATTTTCATAAATATATATACTCCAGCCTTTTGCTTTTCAAAAATTAATAACAGGTTCAAAAGTAAAGTTTTCCCAAATTTAATTTCAATCATAAAATTTTATGCTAAAAATGGCCAATTAACTTGAATTTACAAAAGGTTGAGGCTATTTGAACCCCCAAAATTGCTATACAAATCTCTTACAAGAACCTTTATAATCAATTTTAAATTAATTGAATAATGTTTATGTAATAAACGATACAATTAAAAATATAATTTTTATTAAAATTTGATGAAATAAGTTAAATAACTTATTACTTATAAATATATTTTTATTAATAAATCATGTAGGTTATGAATAATTTTTTATTATTATAATAAATTCTATCGAATTTCTATTTTTTTACATTGTTTTAGTTTTAAATTTATTAAATTGTTGGCTAATAATGGATTTATTTACGTCTTAAAATAGTGAGTGTATTTAGGGAAATGGGTTCAAGAATATATTTAGAGGTTCATATAACCAACCTTACAAAAAGTAATATGATTTTTTTAATAATATATAATAATCAAGGATTTTATGAATAACTAAAAAATAAAAAAATAAAATTAAAATTGTTGTAAAAAAGAATAAAAAAACTAAAAGAAGTATTTCTGTTAATTTGCCAATGAATTTTTAAAACTGCAAATGCTTTTGCTTTCCTTATGTTCCCTTAGTTTTTGTGTATAATATATGTGTGAAACAACACAATATTCTTTACTTCTAAAAACAGGAATGAAAACATATGAATAGGAAGTATTTTGCATTTTATGAGTAGGAAAAAAAAAGAATAAACAAGCCTTTAATTTTCTTGCAGCAACCCAGTACCTTTTAATATTAAATTATCAAAAGAAAAAAAAAAAAGATGATATAAACTTTTCTTGAATGACAATAAAAAAAAAAAAGAATGTGTATACAATTAAAACTCTCTTAAATAAAATAAGAATCTTTAATGAAAAACTTGAGATAAAGACTTAGAATTCATAGGATAGATATGTTTGCTATCATGAAAATGACATGTAGGCTTGTCAAACAAGGCAAGAGTATAATAGGTAGATCTCTTTCTTCACTGCCATCATTAAGCACTTCTTTTTCTTTTCTCTTTTTTTTTTTTTTTTTTTTTTAAAAAAAAAGTGGTTTAAAGTTANATAATAGGTAGATCTCTTTCTTCACTGCCATCATTAAGCACTTCTTTTTCTTTTCTCTTTTTTTTTTTTTTTTTTTTTTTAAAAAAAAAGTGGTTTCAAGTTACAATACCCTTTGTTTTCTAAGTGCAAAAAGTCACCAGGAAGCGTCAAGACAATTTCTCAGTTCTGCTTTGTACAACTGTGTGAAAGAATGTGATATTTATAAAAAATATCACATTCTTTATAAATATAATTTAAAAAATGATAAATTTAATATAATATTATAGTTATAATGATCTGATTGTTTAGAATTCTCTTTTTATTATAAAATTAAAAAATTATTATTTTTTTATTTATAAAATCTATTGATATCTGAGACATAATAAGATTCAGTCCACTGAAACATGCGAGGCTGGTTCCATTCCACTGACAGCAAGCTAAAGGAAAAGTTCAGTGAAGTTGTTGTGAAACTTTTCTCTCTTCTCTATCTCATAAGCACTTATATTTTCCAAAAGTGATTTCTTGTGGGCCCTAAAGTGTGTTGACAAGACACTNTTTCTCTCTTCTCTATCTCATAAGCACTTATATTTTCCAAAAGTGATTTCTTGTGGGCCCTAAAGTGTGTTGACAAGACCCTTCCAATACAAGCTTTGACAATAGAAATAATCGGAAATCAAGTCAATTCAGGTAGTTTCAATATCTACCATATGATGATTTCTTAAAATTTCATTACAAAGTTTATCTGATTTTTAAATTAAAATTAATAAAAGATATTTTATTAATTAAAAATTATAAAATATATGTATTTTATAACAAATTTTATCTACTTCATTCATGACCTATTTGTATAAATTTTACACAATAATACATATTTAAATAAATATACATATAAATTACTATTTTGATATAAAAATAAAGAAAAAAATTAATATTATAAATTTTAAATACTTTCATATTAATTTAATTAAATATTGATTTTTAAATATTTTTAAAATATCAAAGTGTCAACAAATAAAACTATATAAGTGAAAACAACATTAATAAGAATAGATATGTAAAACTACTAGTTTCAAATGTTTTAATTTATATATTAAAATTAAAAAAACAAACATGTTATTCACGTATATACATTCAGACTTATTAAGATTTTAATTTAACTCAGACTAATTTAGATTTCAGAAAAAAAAAAAAAAAAAAACTCTTCGACTCTTTAAACTCTAACTTCAGTGAAAATTTTTTGGATTTTCCACATATTTGTATAATTATATTCAGATTTGAATAATATTAAGATTATCAGTATCCTAAATTTTTTATATTAAGATAAAAAAAAAAGTAGTATATTATTATATTACTTTAATATCAATAATAAAGTATACAAACTATTATATAGAAAATGATGCAATGTAACACTTTTATTACTACTTCAATATTCAATATTTTCATTATTTATTATCTTATCTTATTTTTCGTTTTTTATTATAAGAAGACTTTTTATTTTATGTTATTTAAAAAATTGGGGTCAATGTGACCATTTGCCAACCCTAGATGTGTAGTTATCATGCATTAAAGATGGCTAATGTGATAAGAATTATCATTTTCAATGCTTAATTTAATAAATATACAATAAAAATCAATCACCTTTTTTTTTTCAAAAATTTGATACAAAAAATCATTGCTAGAAAAGTTTTTTTTTCTTTTTCTTTTTAATTAATGTCCAGCGCCACATAGTTTTTGAAAGTTTATTTTATATTTTACTGTATTTCTTCTTTCAATTAAGTTTTAACATATTGATTTTGTGTTGACTACATAAAAATGCTTTTGGAATTGCAAAAAATAGTTGAAGAAGAAAATATTAATTCATCAATCTTAATAATGAAGTGCATAAAAATAACGGGGTTCAGAGTATAAATCAAGAGGTGGTTTTGAAAATTGGACTTACTTTATAATTTTAGATGTCATAACTTACCAGACAAATCGACATACAATTGAGTTTTTTTTTTTTTTTATTGTAAAAAACTAAAGCTCGACAATAAATAATGTTCACATGTCCAAAAATGTCGATTGTCTAACGCTTATTTTAGTTTTTAAACGTGTCTATTAATTTGATTTATTTTTTTATTGTCCCTATAATTTTACATTTAAAAAAGAAAAAATCTTAATTATTAATCTACGACTTTACGAACTTATTAGGACGAATCAGTTTCTTCCACGTGTAAAATTGTAACTCTCATTTTGGTCTTTTACGTTGTTGCTATGGGACATCGGGTGGGGAACCCAGCTTGGCTGCCTAAGTGTTGCTTTACTTGCAAGTAATATGTTCTTCCACATAGTTTCTTTTTTTAATTTTGTCATTAATGTTAATGTAATTAAGTTATTAGCAGATAATAAATATTTTGCCGAAACAATGAATCTATTATACTCTAATCAAATATTAGAGCAATCCAATCCAATTTTGATTGGATCAGTTTTATTAGATTTCTATTAAGAAATCTAACATCAAATTCAACTATATTGGATTTACAAAATTGAATCTATTATACTCTAATCAAACCGATTAAACCCATCCAATCCAATTTTGATTGATTTCACTTATTTGATTAAATTGGATTAGATTCAATTTAAATAAAATCCGGTATAGTTGAATTGGATGTCAGATTTCCTATTAGAAATCCAATAAAACCGTCTAATCCGATCTAGACAAGAAAAAGAGATTTTATATATTTAATTAGGATATTCATTATCTAACTAATATCTCTTGTCTAATTTTTAATTTATTTTTTATTTGTCAAATTTTACATAAAATATTTCTTACTTATTCTAATATGTAGTGGCATGAATTATGAAATATTATTGGATTAGATAGGATTAAATTGGATTTTAATATATTTCAATTTGGATTGAATCAGATCAAATTTTATTTTTCATGTGTTGGATCATATTGGATTTCATTTCCAGTTTGAATTGTATACGATTAAAAATTTGATACTCCGATATATAATTGGATTTAATAAAATTGATCAGTTTCAAATCAATGAATTGATCGTTTTGTCTTACTATTAAATGGACATACAAGTTTCAATTTTTTTTCACTAATCTTTTGAAAAATCATCAAAGTACCTTTGTTGATAAATTTTGTCAACCAAATTATTAATTGAGGCAAAAATGGTTTAAAAAAAAAGATTTGTTTTGATATATATTTGACAAATGAGATTAGGTATTGATAATTCTGTTTTGTAGGAATCTAAGATGGGCATTAAAGTGAGAGTGAAATTTAATAATCATATAGGAGGTGTTAGATACATTTTTACTAGCTTTAAATTGAGACACCATGTGCACAGGTGACTCCATACAAAACTAATAATGAACAACTAACTTGAAACAAAGTTTGGGTTTACTTAAACCAAACCAAATCAATTTATATCGAATTGCTTAAATCAAACCAAATTAATTCGACAAAAAATTCTTTGATTTTTTAACCAAATTCAAGATGTTTGAACAATTGTACCTTTCAATAGAACTGATACAACTATACCTTGCAAAATTTTGACATATTTTACGAATTATTCTATAGTAAACTTACAACTTGAAATAAATCATACCTTTATGGACATATTAAATTGTAAGCGTTAATGAACTCATAAATTTAGTGAATTTCTTTAAGTTCATTAATTGAGTAATAAAATTACACAAATACTCTCATATAACACTAATAATTGAAGTCAGATAAAATATGAATAGAATGATTAGATTTAAAAAGTCGTCAAGGCTTGTAAGCATAGTTCATTTGTAAATATTAAGTTTATTATACAATTAGTTCTTTTGGACAAAACTTTTATTTCTAATTATGAATTTAATATGAAAAAAAATTCTAAAAAACTAGAACTCTCACTATTTTATCATGTGAAAAAACAAGTATAAATGGGTCGTCATATTATATATAAACGAGGAAGACAAAACCTATTCTATTCACAAAATAAATAATGAATAAAAACTAGATAAGAGAAATCTTCTAGTACTATATGGCTCATGTTTCAATTTCTTTTAAAATAAAAAACAATGTTTATATCCCTTTGTTCCTTTTTATAGTTAACCTCATCGCTACAATCAAGCACTTGTTTATTTTTCATAATTCTATCTACTATTGCCTTTCTAAACCCAGGGCCTTTTTCTACTGCTTGACCAATGCGTCGTGCATTTTTTAGGTTCAGTTACATGCTTAGTGCAATGGTTTGCCTTATGTCCATATAATTTAGTTTAGGAAAAAATATATGATCTGACCGAAATTCATAGCTCCTATCTAATTAACTTAATTTAAAAAAGGGATAGGAGCTCCTATCTAATTAACTTTAGAACCTGTCAATTTCTATAAACCCTCCAAAACCTTGGTTATTTTTTTTATAATTTCCCTATAAAGAGACTACATAATATAAATGATGCCGAAGCCAATAGCTACGCAACAATACAAAATAACCGTGCCAATTTTATTTATTTATTAAAGATGTTTTCAACATCTGCCCAGAAATGAAGAGACATTTCTATTATGTGTATAAAAAGACAAAAAAATTACATTCATCTATATATTGATATGGTGACAAATTAATGTATTTATGCCACCGTCATGTATCTTTCCAAATTTTTAACGAGTTGCTCCCTTAATGCCCATGTAAAAATTCGAGCCCAGGATACTCTTAAGCAATGTTTGGTGAATAGCAGCGTAATAATATCATACAAAAAATACAATATGTTTAATGCCATAATTTATTTTATTAATTTATAACAATTACTGTAAGTTTCTGGACTCAGACCTGGGAATACTCAAGGTCGAGTCTCGAGCCGAGGACCTTATTGAGCCTAAAAGTGTTAGGGTTTGAGACTTGGACTAAGGATAGCCGGGGCTTGGCCGACTAGGAGGGTCAGGGTCGGGCTCTAGGCCCAACAAGTCAAGATCAAGTCTTAAGCTTAGCTAGGTCGAGTCTTGGGCCTGAGGGTTCAACTCAGGCTCCCAAGCTAAACGGTCGGAAGCGAGGTCAGGTTGTAGGCTAAAGCGGTTTAAAATGATTCATTGATTAAATTAATTACGGTGACTTATAATTTTTTTTATTAATTTAATGCCATGTATTAAATTTACATTTGTAGGTTGTACTTTGTATTATCTAATACAATGCAAAATTGCAAGCAATCGCATGTATTATATTGCTTAATACAATGTAACAATTTAATACTATCCCAAACATGTTGTGCTTAATACAATGTAACAATTTAATACTATCCCAAACATGCTCTACACAACACATAAATTTATGCTTCCAGAGTTACAACAAAGTTGCTTTAAAACAGTGGTAATTTCTATCCCAAACAGCTATGAGCCTTTACCATAGCCACTCAAAATTTTTCAAAGAAACTACAATCTCCTCTCATGTAAGGAAAAATTAAAAAAAAAAAATGATCCATTGTTTACAGTAAAAGAACATCACAATTATTTGATACATAAATTATACAGAACTCAAGTTTCCAAGCAGCCTGCCTGATAAGGTCACCAAACTTGGTTCAATAATGGAGCCACTGAAATTATCTGCTTATAATGCTAGTTATTAATATAGAAATGCAACCTTCAGTACACCGTCTAAAGGTTATCGATGCTTGAATTACCATTGTCATCGGTACTGCCATTTACATGGCCATTGGAATCCAGACTATATATATGCCCCATTTTTGCACGTTTGGTCTCCAAGTATCTCTTGTTCTCCTTAGTTATTGGTGATAATAATGGGACCCTGCCCGCAATTGCTAAACCATAACCTTTGAGGCCGACATATTTAGCAGGATTGTTTGTCATCAGCCTCATTGTCCTTACACCCAGATCTCGTAGTATCTGCGTTAGAACAGTGATGCTTTAGCTACTTAGAAGCTCCATGTGATGCTACAGTCAAATTGCGTATGCAAAAGCTAATGTATCAATAACAACTCTTACAGATATAATCATTAAACTCCATCTATTTAGTATCATTTTGCAATTTTCTGAATATATGTGAAATTAGATATACAATGAAGGCCAGATTCTCCACTTCAAGGGAGTTGAAATTTCCATCATTCTAGAATAAGCAATTAATGCCATGAATAAGACAAATAGATAGACTATGAGCAATTAATGCTATAAATAAAAGAATTAATAAGGTGTTAAGAAGGTCGAACCTGAGCACCAATCCCATACTCCCGAGAGTCAACAGGTAATCCCAGTTCCTCGTTTGCTTCAACTGTGTCACGACCATCATCTTGTAGGTTGTAAGCACGCAGCTTGTGACCCAAGCCAATTCCTCTACCTTCATGTCCACGGAGATAGACCAATACACCCCGACCAACTGCCTCTATTTGTTTCATTGCTAAGGCCAATTGGTTTCCACAGTCACATCTGGCTGACCCAAATATGTCACCAGTAAGGCACTCAGAATGTACCCTCACAAGAATATCTTGTCCATCCTCAACCTCACCCTGTATGCAATAGACCTCCATTAAAATTTACAATAGCAGTGTCTGCAACCCAAACACACATGATAATGTAAAGAGTACGGGAGTAGAGAGGGATTTTTATTGCTTAATATTAGATGAGAGAACGATACTTAAATTTCTAAACTGTTCCTTGAATTTGTCACAAGTCTTGTTCTGTGATAGTGATGATTTTTCTCCATATTCTCTAATCTCTACAAGGAAATACAATGCACATTGTAGGGAATGGTAAAACTGCACGTGGTTTCCTTTCTCTCTGGTCAGCATTTGAGAGAGAGTGTCCTAATCATCCAAGCATAACTACAGCCTAACTAGAATAAGCATAATGGTGAATGACATGAGTCAAATATAAGTTTACATCTAAGCAGCTGTTTAATTGAAGAACTTAATTAAATGGAATTAAATTTCACAAAACTGTGAAATTGGTCAAGAAAAACCATCCAACTAATGGCAGCTTCAATGCAAGACTCAATAGATGATGGGTTTTATTGACTAATCTGTGAAGTTGGCGAAGAAACAGAATCCAACTAATAGCAACTTCCAATTTTAACAGGGCAACAACCTTAGCATCCCCTGTCTTATAGGATGGAGATATGGAACAATAATATTTTTGCAACATGTTCGCAAGGTATCGTTACCAAATCTACAAAGACATAAAACTTAGCATTGAGACTTAACTACATAATTATACCACTTCGTCATTTGAATTCTTCTTGTAACCAATAACTAGAAGTAATGCGTCTTAAGAGACAAGCAGCACAAACTTAAGGCTTTGTTCGTTTTCATTTCTAAAATTTCTTTTCTAAAAATGCACATTTACTAATGCATTTCAAATCACTATCAACCACATATCGTTTTCAAAATTCAAAACCATTCAAAACCAACCATATATCTTTACTTAACTTTGAAAAAAAAAAATTCATAACAAACACACCCTAAGTATTCAGAAATTTCCACAATTACCTTTGTCATATAATAGTTCCTTCACTTCCTAAAGGACATTTACACATGTTGGGCATGATATTGATAGACAGCAGCTACATATAATATCCTACTACACTACAACCTCCATAAGGCCTTTCTAAAATTAACAAAGTGAATTAATTCAAAACAAATTAAACAAACAAGCAAGTACAAGCATGCTTTAGAAACAAAAACACATTGTATAATTAATAGAAAGATTTCACTGAAGTAAGGACCCATCTAATTTTACATTGTGGATGTAATCACTGAATTGTGGTATCTAAAAAAAAAAAATGAAAAACCTTAGAATAACCGACCACATATTCTGAACAGAAAAGTCACTTAAAATACAGGCAAAAAAACAATTATGGCTGATCTAAATGATGATTTCTCCTCCAGTAGAACAAATTTGTCAACTAAAACCAATGAAAAAGACATGGCTAACTTTATTGACCTCCGCTGAAGTTAGATTGAATTACAGGTGGTCTCACCTGATCTGAAATAGGTAAAAGCCCCTCCTACCATAAGTTTGCATGTTTAACCTCAATATTTCACAACTAACAATAATAAACCCATCTTCTCAATTTTTCCTTTTCTTTTTTTTAATTCTATTAATAATAGAAAAAGAATAATCATTGATGTGGTTATACAAGACTTCCTGAAATGGGGAATCACAAATCTGACAATGGTGGTGAAACAAAGTATCTCCACTGCAGACGTTGGTTGAACAAAATCTTAAAGGTACAACAGTCTGACAGCTGCCTTTGGATTTTTGTTCAGTTGTTTCTTACCTCTTGTACATGTGATTGTCCAGGGAAGCAAGAAGACTGCTTTTTATGCAGTCATGATACTATGTGTTTATGAATGTCACCAAATAGACTAAGTAAATTTAAAAACCAGAAACCAATGAAGAATAAATCCATCAAACCGAAGATAAGATTTAAGCTTGTTAAGAGGGGTAGCTCACTTCAATTCTTACTAAATTAACAAGGAAATAAGAATTATAACAAAGAAAGCTTCAAGAGTTTATATGGCAATTTATGTCCAACTACCAACCCACCACCTTCACTGCCACCACTGCAATCTATATTGCTTATTCCTGATAACTAAAAATCACCCCAATTTCCAACTACTTAGCTCCAGAGGTTTCAATTCGCCATAATTATTTGCATAGCTATATGATGTAGTATATCTTGTTTGGTCGTATCTAGTGGCACACAATGTATTCCTAGTGGCATTTTTGCAAGTTTTAGGTGTGAGATGGGGTCTGTTTAATCAAAGACGATGGAAGAATTTCAATTATGATGATGAAGAATGCTGAACTCAAGCTTCAAAAGCTGCTTTAGTTTGGGTCATTAAGCCATGTGATGATGGCTCTCTATAATTGCTTGCTTTAGAAGGAAAAATGTTTGTAATTCTTCTCATTATTCAACAATATAAAACTTTATTGCTCTTACAATGTTAACCTTAACAGTTAACAACCTGGCAGGGAAGGTCTGCAAATCAGACAGATCTGCCTAATCAAATCAAACTTAAGGGAAGAGCAGTTTTGAAGACATTAAGCGGCCCAAAGAGAAGAAAACTTGCCCAAAAAGAATTATTTGGCATAGTTTTGAGGATGTCACTATATTAGTGATCTCTGTCTGAACTAAATATACTTGCACATCCTTGAAGTAAAGAAATTTATACATATTCAAAGTAGGTGGCTTCAAGGGATTTGAACCATTGAACTCAATGATGAGGCCAAGAGCTTCTTACCAATAAGGCCAACCATTGGGATCAGCCACCAATTAATTTATTGTAAACATCCTTACACCCATTTACTGTTGTCCACATCAGTGAGTATCAGGTCAGCTCCAACAGGAGAAACGTAACTTAACTTAAGGATTCAAATGCATGCAGATTAAGTGTGTACATGTCGGAGAGGGGACGAGAGGGAGAATAGATATTTCATAAACTGTCTATTCATCTCTGGGTATAACCCAATATTTTTGCAAAGTGTCTAAGTACACTTTGCACAGTGCCTCAAGCTATATGCTCTTGGCTATAAGCAATGCAGATACTAGAAGTTAACCAAGGAAGCAAATTACGAACATTGTTCAAGTCAATCACAGCATGTAATTATTTGTTTCTTAGATAATTATAAGTGACTATGAGTGCTCAGATGCATGACAAAGTACATGTCAAATGCCAAAGTGAAAGTAATTACTGTTCTAATTGTAAGGATAATCTTAAATGCACCATCATTGTTTTGCTTATAAATGTTAAAGAGATTTGGCCGGAAAGGGGTGAGTTCAGGTAGTTGCTTACTTTAACCATTGCAATATGCTCAATCCCATCTAGTAATGACCTATAACAGTAGGCTTTGAATGGACCCCATATTGTTGGAATTGGTGCAGCAGCAGACAGCTCCACCAATCTATCTCTTTTCCTCCTGTATCTGTCAATTATAATATGTAAAAATTTCAGAATAGGCATTATTTGCATTAGTCTAAGAAGCAGAAGAAATATAATAGTTTGAATAGCGAACATGCCAGTTGGAAGAACATATGCCAAGAAGTAACAACTCTTCTAGGTACAAGTATATGATAGAAGTTAAAATAACCAGAAAGGAGAATCCCCTTGAGCAAGCCATACATGTCAAGTGTAAGAACAGGGCAAGGTAAGATCCATGAAAAGGGCCTCAAATGGAAATATTCTGATACCATTAAGGGCAAGGTAAGATCCATGAAAAGGGCCTCAAATGGAAATATTCTGATACCATTAAGAACTAAGCATGCACATGAAGTCACATTTAACCCAAGATTTCACTATTTTGTGATTCCATAACACCCCCACTCACAATATCAGCAATAGGCTATAGCTTAATAGGCCATGCATGTTGAGTGAGGGGTAAACCTGGTCTCTTAAACTTGAAGTACCATTGTGCAAAAGCCAGAAAGTAAGGAGCCAAAGCAATTGATATAATATTTGTTAAAATTATAAAGAAATGTCTATAATTTTAAATAATTTAATGGCCAAGGGGGCAACTATGGCCCTATGTTGAGTGTAAGAAGGCGAAGGAGAGATTTAAAGATTTGATGGTTCTATTATGGACAAGGTTAGGTACCTTGAGAGATAAGCCAACCCAACAGCTTATGCTATCAGGTGGAAGAGCCCAATGGATACATGAGGCCAAATTAAACCAAGACTTAATAGTCTGAATTCCACTAACAACCCAAAAGTTTAAGCTATAAGTGGAAGCAGGTAACAATTATATTGAGATGCACTTAAACCGAGATTTGATTGATGTAGAATTCCCAAGCACACCTTTTATGCAGGTCCAACAGAAGAGCTGTCAAACAAGCAGCATAAGAATAGAGCAAGGAAGGGAGTCACGAAACAAGAAAAACAAAGATACACAGAGTAATAGATGAAACAGGATAAACATTTTCGTGCAGTCATATTAAGTCAAAGAATTATTCGATGTGGGACTCCCTGACATACATAACTAAAGTGTATGCAAAATAGTACTAGTTATTGCTCTTTAGAGATTTCCGATTAAGTTTACAAACTCCTGGAAAAGTTCACATAATTATGCTTTAAATATCACGAGAAGTAAGTGGTAATTTGGTAAAAAGAAGCAACCTATGTGCGTGAAACTTTACTACAAAATCAGCAGTCCCAAGGAAAATCCCGATCACTTTCTGAAATACCTGATTAAATCAGCAATGGATATGATTTTCAAGCTTTCTGCCTGTGCAAATTGGCGAAGCTTAGGTAATCTAGCCATAGAACCATCATCATCAACAATCTCACACAATACAGCAACAGGTTCTAGCCCAGCCAAGACAGCAAGATCAACAGAAGCTTCGGTGTGTCCAGCTCTTTTCAAAATCCCTCCCTCTCTGTACTTCAGGGGAAAAATATGACCTGGGCGATTGAAATCTTCAGGTTTTGAATCTTTAGATGCAAGAGCCAAAACAGTCTTTGCCCTATCACAAGCTGAAACACCTGTTGTTGTACCATATTTCGCATCCTATGCACATTCGATACAGTCAACATGAGAGGTAAGAATGGATAAATAATCAAGGCCATACTACTTGCAAAAGAACAACAGAATTACAAATCCAATATATTTCATAGAGATGTAGCAAATAATAATAATAATCATCATCAATGATTAATAGATATTGGAATTGGAAACTTCAATCTCTCTAAACCCAAAGATTCAATTGAATGATAGGTAATCCGGCCAAGAAAAATAGTTTAATATTATGTTCTTTCCAAATTTATTTAATCACCTTATAAATTTCCATTCTTCCACCATCCCTTTCAAAAAATGTTTTTGAACTTTCTGAGAATATCCAAGGACTACTACGGAATATATGGACCAGGAAGTCTTATACTAAAATAAGACCACCATTGAGAGTTTGCAACTTAGAAATCAAAACATGTGATATAATTTGATAGATTTTTCATACAAATAACACCTAAACCTACATTATGAAACTTATTGATGGGTGCTTAAAGGCGGTTTAGGAATTGGGAAGGAAGTATCAGAACCTATTTCTATGACTTTTAACCTTAACAAGCAATCAACACACCACAACATATAAAAGGAAGAATGACAGTGAAATAATCATGCTTTTGAAAAGAAACAAGAAACAGAAGAAAAAGAATGAAAATTTACAGACTTAACGATGCTTATTTTGAAGCAGATAGCACCCTACAGTTACAATTTTACATTCACTTCTAAAATGTTTTCTTCCAAAAGATCTTCATGGTTAACAATTTAAGAAAATCAGAAATATTTCTAATTTCCTTACCGTCATCCAAGTTTCTTTAAAAATATAAATAAACAAATAATAGAAAACTGCATTATAAGCATTAATCACAGTCAATTACATACCACTGACACAGTGAAAGCTGTACGAAGCTTTTCCTCATTTTCCTTATGTGTAACCATCAACGGAAGTTCTAACCTATCCAAGTCTTCACCTTTCATGCTCACACACACTATCCCAGTTCCATGCTTGACAATAAATGCCATAGCTTCAGGCGTAACCAAGGACGCAGCCATTATCAGATCCCCCTCATTTTCTCTGTCTTCATCATCTACAACAATCACCAGCTGCAAAGTATCCGAATTAGTAATGGTTATCTAAGATTGAAAACTTCTCAAACAATAGAATTGGATGCAAAAAGTGATCAGCCAGGGAGACCATATACTTTCCCTTGACGAATATCTTCAATGGCCTCAGCAATGGAGGCAAATCCTTCGGTAGGACGATCCAAGTCATACTCATCATCATTAGAAAAGAAACTACTAGTTGTGGGAGTTATTTCAGCAGCAAGAGTTCCAAAACCAAATGCATCAGGCTGTACCTCCACACCAGCTGATTGCCTATTATTTTTCTTTTGATAAAATAAGAGCTCCTGCTCCCCTTCCCCAGAAACCAAAGCAGCTTTAAGTCTACCAACATTTCTGAAACTCAAACACAGTTTTCTACCCGAGAACGAATCCGACATGGACCCATTCGCAGAAAACGGATTCACACAATGCAAACCAACGCACCCTCTATAGAATATAACACAAAGAAATCAGCTTTCTTCCTCGCAAGTAACGTATCATCATCATTCATCAACAAACAAAAAATCAACACATAGGTGCCAAAAGGGTCTCATTCTAAACAAGAATTTCAGAACAATTGCACACTACTGAAGCAATAAGAAACAAGATAAAACAATTAAACAATTCAAACGCAGTAACGTTCAGCATTAAAAGAATAAAAAAAAAAAAAAAGCTTACTGAGAACGGGAGAGAGCCATTGAGGAGGAATAGAGATGGAGGGTCGACATAGGTTTGT
>JANKKB010001055.1:0-18283 GCA_026225775.1 Bursera palmeri
AACACACTCAATCATAAGTTTATGTGAAACTCCTGGGAATTCCAGATGACAAGTGTCAAAGAAAGCTAATCTCCAAATAAGATGGCCATGTAAGTCTCAGGTCAAAAGTCCACATACACCTACCTTGATGGATATCCCATAGACACTTATGTAAACTATCAATGGGATTCCATGGGAGTCGGGTCCAGTGAATCTGTTTCTTTTCTAAATGGCTAATAGTGTTCCCCCTGCACTTGCATAAGCATCCGATACTTAAATGTGTGAGAATCATACTGTTATGCTCTCATAACCAATATAAGTGCAAGACTAGTCTATTCATACTATGGATGTCTCATCTTAGCAGTACTATGACAAGGGATAGTTTATCATAATATCTTATTGGCATCGATACCTGTCTTACAATCATATCAACGCAATATTATCATAGGGACTTTTATCATATTATTAATATGTAATCCAATCACATGTAATGATAAAAAAGTAGTTTTATTTATTTATATATATATCAAATCTATATTATGATTACCTTTGGGGCACATACACCAACAAAATGATGCTACGAGGAAAGACCATTTTCCCCTACCAAATCATTGACCAAATGTTGGGGAGACTAGCTGGACATACCTACTATTGCTTCCTTGATGGTTATTCTAGCTACAATCAAATTGTCATCGCCCTTGAAGACTAAGAGAAAACCACCTTTACATGCCCCTATGGAACTTTTGCCTATCAAAGAATGTCTTTTGGTCTTTATAATGCTCATGCCCCCTTCCAACGATGCATGTTACTGATCTTCTCAAATATGGTGGAGAAATAAATTAAGTTTTCATGGATAACTTCTTTGTTTTTGGAAATTCTTTTGATAAATTCTTATCTAATCTATCTCTTGTTTTGCAACAATGTGAGGAAACCAACTTGGTCTTCAACTAAGAGAAATGCCATTTCACGGTTGAAAAAGGCAGTGTATTAGGCCGCCAGATCTCATGCGAAGGAATGGAAATGGATAGAGTAATGATAGAAGTGATTGAAAAGCTCCAACCAACAGCCAACATCAAAGGAGTTAGAAGATTCTTAGGCCACTTCAGATTCTACCACTAATTTGTTAAGGATTTCTCTTTCATGACTAAACCTTTATGCATTTTATTGGTGAAAGATTGTCCTGTTGATTTTAATACTGATTGATGCCTAAGTAACTTTTAAAAAAATATTCAGATATGCACCATTAATTGTAGCACTTGATTGGTCTTTACCTTTTGAGTTGATGTATGATGTTAATGACTATACTGTAGTGGTTGTGCTAGGGCAAAAAGTTAATAAAGTCTTCCATGTTATTTATTATACTAGTAAAACACTCATGGATGTACAAATTAACTATGCCATGACTGAAAAAGAATTTTAGTAATATTTGCTTTTGATAAGTTTTATTCTTATTTGATAGGTTTGAAAGTCATTATTTATATCGACCAGTCCGTTCTTAAGTACCCCTTGGCAAACATGAATACTAAGTTATAGTTGCTCAGATGTATTCTACCTCTCTAAAAGTTTGATTTGGAAATCAGAGACAAGAAAGGAGTAGAAAACATCGTGACAGACTACCTTTCACGGCTTGAACTAGAAACTCAAACTGAGCCACAACTTCTCATTAATGATGGTTTTTCGAATGAGCAACTCATGTGTGTCCCAGGCATTCTATGGTACGTAGACATAGTGAGCTACCTGGTCTCAACGATTTTGCCTCTTGGAATGACATATCAACAGAAGAATAAGTTCTTTTTTGAGCTGAAGTACTATTTCTGGGAAGAACCTCTTCTAGTTCGACGTTATACTGATCAAACAATTAGGAGGTGTGTCCATGAAGAAGAGATAAAGAGCATACTTTACCACTGTCACATTTTGAAAGTGGGAGGCCACTTTAGTGCAACATGAACAGCTACAAAGATCTTACAAAGTGGATTTTATTAGCCTTTGATCTTCAAAGATGCCTATAGATATGTTACATCTTCTGATCAATGTTAAAGGCATGAATATATCTAGGAAGAATGAAATGCCCCTGAAGAACATTTTAGAAATAGAATTGATGTATGGGGTATCGACGTTTTTTTTTTCATGGGTCATTTTCCAATATCCTATTCTAACGGATTTATCTTAGTGACAGGAGATTATGTCTACAAGTGGATGGAAGCTGTGGNAACATTTTAGAAATAGAATTGATGTATGGGGTATCGACGTTTTTTTTTTCATAGGTCATTTTCCAATATCCTATTCTAACGGATTTATCTTAGTGACAGGAGATTATGTCTACAAGTGGATGGAAGCTGTGGCCTTACCGACCAATGATGCGAGGGTTGTCTTAAAATTTCTAAAAAAGAATATTTTCTCTTGCTTTAGCACTCTAAGGGCTACCATTAGTGATGGTTAAAAACACTTTTGTAACTGCTAGTTCGACAAGCTATTTCAGAAATATCGAGTGACCCACCATGTGTCCACCCCCATATCATCCTCGAACAGTAGGTAATTCGAAGTGTCTAATTGAGAGTTGAAAAGGATTTTGGAGAAAACAGTGAGTAGCTCTCAAAAAGATTGGGCTAGAAAGCTAGATGATGCACTTTGGGCCTATCGAATAGCCTTTAAAACACTTATTAGAATGTTGCCTTATCACCTAGTGTATGGAAAAGCTTGCCATCTGCTTGTCGAGCTAGAACATCGAGCTTATTGGGTGACAAAAACTTTGAATTTTGACATGCAAGGTGCTAGTGAGAAACAAATGCTTCAAATCTTTAAACTAGATAAGTTGCACCATGATGCATATGAGAATGGTCGCATTTACAAGGAGAAGATTAAGAGATGGCACAACAAGCATATTCTACAAAAAGAGTTCGTGGTAGGATGGCAAGTATTGCTATTCAACTTCCATGATAGACACAAAATTATACATTTTTATTCTCCTTATATTTAGTCTACTTGGTATGTTTTAGGTCATATGAGGTTCATTTACGTTTATTTTATGTCAAACGTATTTTTAGGGAAGTTTTAGAAAATATGCTTTAATTTAGCAGTATTTTAATGTTAGACCTTTTAGGGTTCTTACAGATTTTTGATATGGAAGAAGTACCCAGAAAATAAAGTGGTCTTCAGTAAAGTTGTAGAGGATATCTCAAACATTTTAAGAAGGTTTGGTTCATCAAAATTGGACTTTGTTTGGGCACCCAAAGGTTCCTGTAAAATCAAGGCAGGCTAGAAAGCTAATCAAATCGGACAATTAGAGAGTTAAAGGTATATCTAGAGCTTCAAAAGCCTAAAGTAATCTACACATCCTGATCTACAATTCTTATGAAGGATCTAAAGTCTAGAAAGGTTGTTTTCCTATCCAAAACAAAGCAACAATGAGTCAATTAGAGTTTCTAACCATCCCTCAGTATTTTGAGCATAAATTCTTCGTCTGATATCAAATAAGGCGATTCAGGTGACGTTGGAAAGTTGTAATTATACAAATTAGACTAAATGGCATAATGTATCATGCTCGCATGAATTCGGGTATGACATTGATTATACATCCAACATGTTTTCAATCCAATTAAACATCCATAACATGTTAATACATCCATATAAAATCAACCATGACTTCAATTTCGCATTCCAAGTAACAATTAACATTTATTATGGAAAAACTCCAAATTTTGCTCACTAACATAACCCTAAATGAATCATACTCTGATACCAACGTTAAATTTAGCCTAGGATCAACATTTAGGGTTAAAATAAGCTAGATTGGTGGAATAAAATCTTACAAAACTCTAAGCTTTGAAATAGGTAAAATTTCTCCAAGAAAGTGTTGAAAACTTCATCAAATCTCACCAAACTTGATGTATGATGTTCATCCAATGGCTAAGATCACCTCTTCAACTTTGAATTGATGTAAAAAGTGATAGCTTTTGTATAAATTTTGCAACAAAATTCTTGAGAGGGAGAAAGAGTGATTTTCGAAATTTGGAGCGCAAAGAGAGAGATGAACAGTATTCATAAGGCTTGTCTAATAAGCCAACACATATGGCATTTTATAATTAATTTGGTGGCTAATATTTATCTTGAAAAATTTTCATCAAGCCTTCCAAGTTTCAAGCATATCAAATAAGCAATTCCACCAAATTTAATGGGCTTGGGCTTAATGAGCATGTAAGGCCCAATCTAATTGGATTTAGTGTAACAAGCCCAAATTGACCTAATTTCCAAAATTAGCTATTTGGCCCATTTTACACTTCAAGCCCATATTGAAACCCCATATCCAATATGTATTTCAATATATCCAATAACATATCTAATATGTTTAAATTGCCCATAATTAATTTGTAGAAAAATCTATTTTTCTCTACAAAAGCCACCAACTTGACCAATATAAATTAGTCCTATATCTCTCATATTTTGTAATTAATCCTAGATTAATTTTATTCTTAATCTCTCTTATCAATTCTTCATTTGTAAGTCTTCGGTGATCGATCCATTAGGCTTTCAGAGATGTTGACAGTAAATCAGGTTTACCAGACCATCCATAAATGCACAAAAAACATACCACATCTTTATGATTTACAAGACATGGTTAGCTTCTAGCAAAGCATTGTGCCTACCCAATTCTTTGAAAAGATCCAAAAATTTTGTAACCTTAGTCAGGCATAGTTCTATGAAATTAAATCCTATGTCGGATATCATGTATGAGGGTCTCGGGTTAGTTACGTGTCTACCCTAATTGCGATGTACATATCGGATCCATAAAATGATCGATTCTCTTTGCTAGAGAGATTAAGAACCATTCTTATCATCTTGATGCATGCATGCCTGAGAGACATCATTGCTGAATCTTGTGTGATATTATCTCCTTTTATCCGGAGTAACATGTCCCATCTTGACATTATATCCACTCCTAAATAGTTTGCAACATACCCAATCACAAGTGTATGTGAAACCCCTTAAGGATTCCAGACACCAAGTGTCAAAACACGTCGATCTCCAAATGAGATAGCTATGTAAGTCTCAGGTCAGAGGATTACTTACACCTACCTCGAGTGGACCTCCTATAGATACTTAGATAAACTTCCAATGGGTTTCATACTGGGCTACAGTGAATCTGTTCCCATTCAAAATGGTTAATAGTTTTCCCTATCACACTTACTTAAATACCCAATATTTAAATGGATAAGAAACATACTGTTATGCTTCCATAACTCGTACAATACTAGTCTATTCTGTATTACCGATATCCTGTCTCGTTAACACTTCGACTAGGGACAATTTAATGATAAGATCTTATGTGGATTAATATTGTCTCACATCTATATTAATCCGATCTTTATCATAATGACTTTTATCATATATATAAACATGTAATCAAATTACAAATAATGATAAAACAACAATTTTCTTTTATTACATAAATCAATAAATATACACAATGTATATACAATGTGATACTTTAGGATACAATTATTCCAACACTGAATAGCCTTTCTACGCTTATAAACCAATCCTTAGCAATTGCAGGATTGAGTTTCCCTGCTAAAAACTAAAGGATTACGTTGTTGAACCTCCCTCAAAACACTTTTCATTTTATTCTTAACGCCATCTCTATGCACAAGCGGGATCGACGGTTAGTTGGCATGTAAAGTATCTTTAATCGTATTGGCCACTGTTTTAGCCATAGTATTTGCCATGTCCCTCATGGCCCTAAAGGAATCATCCCCCTCAACACCTGAAGGGTTAGAACCAGAAGCTTTTCTACTGCATTGACTCATGCTTGTACACTTCCAAAACAAAACATTATGAGTCATAAGTTTCTAACACACCTATACAATCATACACAAAAATAACCATTCAATCATCACATACTCCTAATAGACATGAGACTTAAACTCTTCTTGACCAGCCTAACCACTTCCTAGTTCTACAGTGTAGAGCCTGTACTCTGATACCACTTTGTCACATTCCAAAATCTCTTGTATAGAAATTCTAAGGGTGAATTATGTAAATATAATATAATTGAAATTTAATTATAACATTCATTCATAAGACGTAAATTTTTACATAATATCCAAAATAGAGTGTACATAGGAGTCATAATTTTACAACTTTATAAAAACATCTCTAAGACTTTCACAATTATCGTTAAACACAACTTACAATTAAAAACAACTCGAAACACATAAACATGACTCAGGGCTCTCACAGATCCTCTATGTGAGCTGCAGAATATCATCACTAAATTTCTGACCTCAGGTACTTGTGGAGGAAGGGATGAACAACACAACCCAGTGAAAATTTTCATAATCACACAATTCTATAAGCAACAAAGGATCATAATATCACATCCAACCATCGCATTCTTTTAACAATCACTCAATGATGCCCAATGTCGTAAATGCAATCAACAATCACACTCAACCATTTACCAATTTTTCAATCTAGTATTTTACTTAGATCCTGCGTACCAGGCTAGGCCTATCTAAGGCCCAGCACCAAAATTCTCATCCATGTACCCATTGGATCCCGTGTACCAAGCTAGGCCAATCCAAGATCCAACATGATTTTCCATTCTCAATCCACTCAAAACTCGTATCCACACCAAATTCTTATTCCGGTTACACAATCACATACATACCATCCAATTCCATTTTTTTTTTTATCATAATCACGTACTAATTCATCTCAAAGTCACAAAATCAAGATAAAACATACATGGAAGTCGATAGAACATTAAAATCAACACATGAGACTTATACAAGCAAAACCCATACTCACATTCAAGAAAAACCTATATCAAAATAGTATAGAAGAGCGTAAAAAAAAAATTTATACCTTATATTCGCGAAGAACAACTTCCCTTGCCTTTCTCTCTCTTTCTCCTGTTTCTCTTCTGTAACACGAATTCTGTTTGCCCAAGAGGGGCCCTTATTGCGGAGGCTTCAAAGTGGGAGGCCGAGTCTTCGGAGCTGGGGTAAAATCAAACAAAATCAAACCCAAGGGGTGTACTAAAATTTAGCACTACAGGGGTTGAAACTATAAAGCTAACAAAGATTAGGGTCACAATGGAAAAGACCAAGGGTGAAGATGTAAAAACCTAAAACTACAGGGGTGAAGTGATATTTTGTAGGTTACCGTGTTTCAGGCAGTTTCACACTAGAAATCGATCGTCTGGTTAGAGGTAGAACATGGTGATCTGGGACCATAATCAGGATTGTTTGACCGAGACAGAGAGATCTCGACCAGTGGTAGAGGCTGGCGATGCCAGAGGAAGCAGATTGACGATAGATGAGGCAAACAGTTTGTAGTTGATCGATGACGTTTCACACACCAGATAGTTGATCAGAGACCAGATCAATGATTGTCTAGCCTAGATGATTCCAACGCTACTAGTTTCAGAAGCTGATTCGCCAAAAAACGATAACTAGAAAATGGCGTAGCTAGAATTTCATGGGAAAATCTATGGTGATGCAGGTGATGATAGAGGAAACAGGCACCAGATTTGGGTTTTCTCCTATAGACGATTTCAACCCCGCCAGCCATGAGGTCAAACTCATCAGGTAGATGAACAATCGAGAGGGAGGTAGCAGCGACGATGGTGGTGGTGACAATAGCTATTTTGGACATTTTACGGGTTAAATCAGGCAGTCCCCCCAAATCTGACCATTGTGTTTGTATATATATATATATATATACACGAATATATATGTACTAACAATCAATTATGTTTAAATCCTCCAAATCCAGAAATTGTCATTTTTAAAACTTTAAAATTCTAGAATCCTGCTTTGGCACCCTGGTGTGGAGTTTCTAGCAGGACGACGCCTCGGCTTGGAAACATTCCACACCCCAGTGTGTAGTTTCTGCCAGGCAGATGCCCCGGTGTGAAGTCTCTACCACAGTTTCCTAAGGTTTCAAAATTTTTAAATTTCTCATCCACACCCTAACTTAACACAACGTGTTTTTCACATAAATACTCCTACACTTAAAATCATACACATATACACACTTATACATGCTTTCAAATACAACAATGTATATATATTATTTAAACACATTATTCAAAATTTTTGGGTATTACAATACATGTCATATCTGAATCATGCATGAATGTTGTAAGATGAAAAATGAGTAATTATCATTGACCACCCCTACCTTTTCTCTTTTTTTCACTTATATGAGACGTTTGCCCTTTTTCTCTTCTCTCATACTTAAGTTTTAAAAAAATCTCTTTTCAAGTCCTCCAGTTAAAAATTCTGTTAGTTAACATCTATTAACCTCCATATTCCAATAAATTTACCATTTTACCCTTACTTAAATTTAACATCTATTAAATTGCCTTGGTGCTAGAGAGTTACCACCACGATGCCCAAACCATGAATTTTCAACATTCTTGAGACAGAGATTTAGTGCCAAGTGATACTAAAAATTATATTAAAATTAGGACATATAAGATACGAAAGGTATAACAATCATTAATAATAAAAAAAAATGTATTCAAAACTAAATTCCTCTCAAACGGAAATGTCAAGTGGAGGTTAGCTGTTACTTAGGTCATAACGAAGGGATGTGTATATAATTTACCCTATTTATTTTTGTAGTAACAAGAATCCCAAATTAATCCTAAATAATACAAAAGGATAATTAAAATATTATTATACAGTATCAGAGTAGGCAGTATTATGTAAGCTTGGACCTTTATTGAGCATTTGAAACTTAAGGAGTCCTACCACCAAATCAAAATAATTTTTACCGCCAATATATTGTTTCATAGGGATATTTCGGTCTTTTCGTTGATACCATGCAAACCGCTGGAAGGCACCAAAAAAGAAGAAAAAAGAAGGAAAAAAGTTAAAGCATTCCGACAAGAGGAAATAAAAGATGAACAAAACCATAAAACAAAAACAAAACAAAGCATCTTCTTTTCACTCGCTCACTCACTCTCCAAGTCTCAACTCAAAACCAAAAACAAAAACAAAAACAAAATGTCACCAGCACCAACTCTCTTGTCACTCCTACTTCTATTCACACTAGCTCTAGCCCTAGCCCCAACCGCCACTTCCCACTACAACTTCTCTTCTTCTTCTTCTTCTTCCCAGTCTGGCTGGCTGCCTGCACGCGCCACCTACTACGCGGCGTCTGACCCGCGTGATTCGGTGGGTGGGGCGTGCGGGTACGGTGACCTGGTGAAGGCCGGGTACGGTCAGGCGACGGTGGGATTGTCGGAGTCGCTATTCGAGCGAGGGCAGATCTGTGGCGCGTGCTTTGAAGTCCGGTGTGTTGAGGACTTGCGTTGGTGCATTCCTGGAACCTCGATAATAGTTACTGTAACCAATTTTTGTGCTCCAAATTATGGTTTCACAGCTGAGGGCGGAGGGCATTGTAACCCTCCTAATAAGCATTTTGTGCTTCCCATTGAAGCCTTTGAGAAGATCGCCATTTGGAAGGCTGGCAACATGCCCGTGCAGTACCGGAGGTGAGGTGACTATTTCAGTCAAATTTTAAATTATTGCTTATCTGTTTATGCATGCATCTTTTGTTTACATTATCAAAATCAGTGACAATATTTTGATCCTAAAGACATTGAAAAGACTAAAATTTCTGACGGAAGAGATAGTTATCAGACAGAATACTAAGAAATTAGAGAGAAGATAGTTCATTCATCATTCTACATCCAAAGACTTAATAATGAACCTATTTACCTAAACAACATAAGAAACTTGAAATGTAGTTGTAATAATAAAATAGGAAAATCTGATAACTAATATATAACTTCTTTTCTTGATTCTGCATCAGGAGTGGTCTTCCCTAATCTATTGTCTTCCGGACCTCGTTGTTATCAACACGTAACAATTAGAATAGAGTGCCTAAGTTAAATGATAGTGTCCATGTGGCCTTCATAGTCAATTAACTTAAGCTTCAAAACCTGTGGTTGTAAATTTAATTTCAAATCTTGACCTTAATTTTTCTTTAACATTAGATCTTCCGCCTCTGAAATTTTTTTGGCTGTGAAGCACATCAATTTAGAAGGATTGTAGATCAGATTTATATATTATTTTCCAATAGTATCAGATCAGTAGTTCCAGGAACTTATTGGTTATGAAAGAAAAGGGTAAAAGCAAAACTACTTGATATTCAAATTTAAAAATAAAAATTGTTAGATATTAAAATCATTTAACTTTTGGTGAACATTTATAATTGAGAAAATTTCAACATACCGAAATGAAGTACGCCTAGTGTATTGGTGTAGGCGCCCTGGAGTTATTTGGGTTTCCTTAAGATTTTGCTTGTTAATGTTCTGATTTTTCTAAACTTTTGTAGCATAATAATTAGTTCTAAACGTGAAAACTTATTTGCCAATTGATTATTTTCATGAAGCCATACACAAATTGTTATAATCACTGACTAGCAAATTAAAAGGTTGTAAAATGTTGCAACACTATTTCTGATCTATAATGCAGTAAAATAACGAATCAGGATTTGAACCCGTAATTTAGATTGCGGCATGTCTGTAAACACTCCTTAAATGGGTTGGTCGTTATTAGTTTATTGTCCCCTACTGCCTGATGAGATTTTGCTATTCGTCTACTATTTATTTGCCTTCTATCTGAAACCTAAGTTTACCAATTTTAACATGTTTTTCAGAGGCATAATTTAAAGCTTTTATCTTCTCTCTGGAATAACATATTTTTTCTTTTGCTTTGTATTTCCATATTATTTTATAAATCTTATAAAAGCGAATTCACCCTCATAGTGACTCATGCGTCAAATTTGGAAGCCTATGATAAATTCGGTACAATAGTTTGTCTAGGTTACTTTGTTCTTGCTGTCCCACTGTTTACTTATTGGGTTGGAGGTACTTTTTGTCTCTAATGTTTAATACTTCTTATGCTGTGTGACTTCCTTTTATCAGAAATCAAACTCTCAAGGGCCATTCTTCTGTCAAAAATTCTGTTTGAGATTGTACCAAATAGTTGCTGTTTTCTATGATGAAGGATGCAAGTTTATGTAATCTGATTTCTTGCCATTGCTTTTGTCTGGAATAGGATAAAGTGCAGAAAGGAAGGAGGCATTCGGTTTACAATCGATGGTTCAGATATCTTCATTTCAGTGCTGATAAGCAATGTTGCTGGTGCTGGAGATATAATTGCAGTGAAAATCAAGGGTTCTCTAACTGGTTGGCTTCCTATGGGTAGGAATTGGGGGCAAAACTGGCACATAAATGCTAATTTAAAGAATCAACCTCTGTCATTTGAGGTCACTAGTAGTGATGGTCTCACAATTACTTCTTATAATGTTGCTCCTAGGAATTGGAACTTTGGACAGACCTTTGAAGGCAAGCAATTTGACTCTTAGTTTAGCACCAAGATCATAAATTATGTAAAGTAGACTTTTTGCACTTATTTTTTTTTTCCCTGTATTTTTTTTCCTTGTATTGATTTGGTGGAAAGTGTAGAAGTGTATGGAGTTGTGGGTTTTTTCCCTCAAAGGGGGAGGACAGATGCTAAACTACAAATGATGTGATGATTCAAAGCACATATTTTGAGAATCGTAGGATATGTTTGATAACATTGGACTGGATTGTATTAATTCAGATAGTGGTGATTTATTTCTTAAAGATCCCAAAAAAAAAAAAAAAAAAAAAAAGTTAAAATAATCAATTTGAAGGGGTAAATTGGTAATATATTTCTTCTCTCTGTGAGGACTCTAAATCTACATTTATTCATTTATTTTCTCAGTAATTCTCTCTAAATCATTCAATCTCGTTCTCAACGTACTTCTCATTTTCTTTTAAAGAATACAAATGTTCAATTTGTCATAGTTATGACAGATTTTAAAACCTTGAAGTAAAATCCAGAGTTGAACTTAGTGCTATAAAACTTGAAAACAAGAATTGGACTAAGTTCAACCTTTGTCCTTGACCTTCATCTCAGATCACAAACCGTTACCCCTAATCCAATTTTCCTTGACATATTAATACATCTACCATTAACTTGTTATTGAAGCAATTAAAAATTTCTTCAATTTGTNATCCCAAAAAAAAAAAAAAAAAAAAGTTAAAATGATCAATTTGAAGGGGTAAATTGGTAATATATTTCTTCTCTCTGTGAGGACTCTAAATCTACATTTATTCATTTATTTTCTCATTAATTCTCTCTAAATCATTCAATCTCGTTCTCAACGTACTTCTCATTAGCTCTTAAAGACTACAAATGTTCAATTTGTCATAGTTATGACAGATTTTAAAACCTTGAAGTAAAATCCAGAGTTGAATTTAGTGCTATAAAACTTGAAAACAAGAATTGAACAAAGTTCAACCTTTGTCCTTAACCTTCATCCCAGATCACAAACCGTTACCGCTAATCCAATTTTCCTTGACATATTAATACATCTACCATTAACTTGTTATTGAAGCAATTAAAAATTTCTTCAATTTGTNTATTGAAGATGACGTACTGCAAGTAGCATCTTTTTATTCGGTTAGAAAACTCAAGCACTTGAGCATCTCCCATCCATTTGCAACACAAACTTCGAAGTTGAAGGCTCGAATACAAGTTCCATACAAGAAAGGGGCCTATATGCACCAACTATCATCCCTTGAAGTCATCCATCGCAAACTTATCAATATACGCGGCCATTGAAAACGAATGTAACAGCATTTCATGCATTATGGCTTATTCATGAACAAAGTCATGGCAGCTTATCAATAAACAAGGAAAACTTGGTCATTTACTTCATTTCATGATCTTAGTAGAAGTTTAAGTGAACTCGTAAACAAAGCCCTCAGTTTTAGAGTTTAGCCATCTAAATATTAGAAGAGAGACATAGGATAATCCAATTGAAGTCCATACAGGCTAAATTGCAGACTCGATAATGAAGAGAGGATTGGTACAAAATTAGATTGACGCTCTACAAAAGAAGCCTATTGGTGATAAAGACCAAACTTATAAGAGAACTTACAACAATATATTTTGGAATTGAGTAAAAGACTTGCAACTCTAACAACCAAGTTAGGTCGCAACTCCAAAATCAGGAAGGAACAGATCAGTTTGGGACATAACCAAAACAAATTACACTCTTCAATGAAAAGGGANTTATAAGAGAACTTACAACAATATATTTTGGAATTGAGTAAAAGACTTGCAACTCTAACAACCAAGTTACGTCGCAACTCCAAAATCAGGAAGGAACAGATCAGTTTGGGACATAACCAAAACAAATTACACTCTTCAATGAAAAGGGAAAACAGAACAAAAATTATCATGTAAAAGAATGCTTGACGGTATGACTTTGGAAGAGAAACATAAATTGGGTCTCCAAAGTCCAAATCATGCATACTAAAAATATGGAGGTAAATTCTGTACATTGGAATAACCACACACATATAAAGGATGATTAATTAGAACTTCTGAAAGGAAACCAAGTAGAAAATTCTTAGGTCATCGAACAAAAACTATTGTATTATATCCAATGCAAAAGCTCATCTCTAGCTCAATAGTTGCCATCTTGGAAGTTTGTCAGCCACAAATGTCTATGGTGAGCTTTTCCATTTGAATATTCTAAGAATATTAACTTTTCTTTTTCTTGGTCACCTTTATTATACAACCTTGCACATCATGCTTCTGCATCTCCATGATGTTAAGAGAAATTTGTACCATTATTAGTACTAAAAATATCTAATATTTTCCTCGCTAAAAGGAAAGAGATGCAAGGGGGCATTGGGGGTGTGAAGTGCCAAAATGTCAAGTTCTTCTACTATCTCTAGGGAGACATCCCATAGTGCCTCAGTTTCTTTCCGAAAAGTACATCCTATATAAAATTAGAAGTCTTATTGAGATAAATCTCTGTTCAAAATTTTTAAACTAAAAGAGTTCTACTTCATTCAGTTAGCAACATTACGATAAACACTATTGCTTTTGCAAAACAAATATATATCACTGCATTAAAAAATTAAAAAATAAATAAATAAAGAGAAACAAACATCAAGGAATAACCAGTTGTGATTCGAGGGCTTACCGGTAGTTGTTTGCTTGTACGGTCGACAGATCTTACTGGACTACATCTTCCTTCTACTCCAGTAAGACCTACCAACCCACACGAATAAACAACTCCAGGTAAGCCATGGAATCAGTTAGTTGTTTTTTTTTTAGAAAAAAGATTAAGGCGTGTTTAATTTTTTTATATTTAACTCAGAAAGAAGTCAATGACAAAGACAGCAATCTAATCGAAATATCTTTTTACTTGTTTTCTGGCAGGAAATAAAGGACTTGCAATATGAAGAAGAAGAGATACAAAAGTGGACCAGGTTTCCACAAAAACAAAAAATAAAAGCTCTACAAAAACATGTGTGATTGTATCTTAGGCATTTGTAATTAATTATATTTCAAATATTTGATGATATCTGAACCAGAGCATGTTTCTTCTGGTTGAGCTTTCCTAAATCAACTATGAAGATCAAGTTCAATAAAACGTGCAAAAAAAAAAAACTAAGAAATCAATCAATTACTGATAACAGAGAGAGGGAAAGAACAGGTTTACCACTCCACAGCAGTTCTTCACAGTTATTGACCATGCTATTACAGCACAGTCGACAGGTCATTCATCGTAAATGGATTACAACATATGCCTATCACCGATGCTAATTACATGTACTTTAAATTTACTAATATGAAAGCAAAGAATGCTGAGAGCAAAAGTAATCATTCCTAAACAGCTTGCAACCATATCCTTTCTTCTATTCCAAAATAACCATTGATTTCTTGACAAGACAGATAAAAGAAGAGCTAAAAGGTGTGCAAACCATTTGCATTCATAATCATTATATTTTAAAATTGTTTTACAATTTCAACATCCAATCGTAGAAAACAATATTACTAAACCAAACTGAAGTGAAACAACAAGATTTACGACTGCTATATACTAAAGGAAAGCATGAATATACTATTTATTTAGAACTGTCAACCCCATTCCCATCAAAATTGGATGTGAGAATTATCCAGTTCTTTGACTATAAAATATCAATGCTGTGAGTGTTCCGTATTCAAACAAATCTGAACAAGAACCAGAAAAAGAATTTCAATGTGTGTATAGAAATACAAAATTGTACTTGTGAGTTAACTAAGATCTGAAGGAAAAGCCTGGAAAGAATCAAATATACAAAAAGGAAGGAAGAGTTCAGCCTCACTTAAGGGACAACGTCTTGAACTGGTTAGAGAGCCCTTTTGTAACCCATGTAAAAGCACACCAATAGAACAGTAAACCAAAACTATGATAATCAGAGCACCTGGTGAGATTCAATGAGCAGTGCGTTAAGCATGATATGAACCGCTGCTTCATAAACAACTTCATCATAATGCATACCATCAACCGTACAGCGTGGCCCACAATTCCAAGTCAAAGACTGAATATCAAGCAATATAAGGGGTCCACCAGTTTGGCGCAAGAGCTTACTATCTCCAAGTGCTTTATCATAAGCATGCCACATTGCATCACTCATCTTCTCCCTCTTCTCCTCTGTATTCAACATCCCATTTATCAACATTGGCATGCCAAGCCAAAATGAATGCGGCGATCTAATGGAAACAGAACCCGTGACAGGGCCATTAGTGCCTAACTCAGGAGAAAAAGGTAACAAAGACACCACAGAACTTTTCAACAGCCGCAAAGAAGCACCATAATCTGATGCATTGGTGAGATGTAGCATGTGCCATAGGCCAGAACCCATGACCAAAACATCCGGGTACTTCCTTGTGGCCTTAAATTTCAAGACCAAGCTTGTTAAATTGGTGGCATAAGGTGCCCATATAAAATCTAATTTCAAGCCAATCTCATCTATCACAATATTATAATCACTATGTCTCTTAAAAAGATCACCTCGAATAGAATCCATATGCCCTTTGTCAAAAACAAAACTAAGTAAAGATACAACAAACAATCGAGCCTGGGAATCACCAGCCACGACAACCCAGGAGCCATTTAACAAATCGGAAGCATCGGATTTAGTGAGCTTCTGAAACTTACAAGCATTCACTCTCCCTGATTCAACCCAATCCCATTTCTTCTCATAGTAATCGAGAGAGGAAGAGGAGTTGGTTGCGTGAATAACGTCAGTTCTGGGTTTGACATCCCAGGCAATATTATTGACCAAATTAATACAAGAATCTCGATGATCAAAGACTACGAAAGAGGTAAAGGAGGATGCAAAATCAGAAACGGAAGGGAAATAAGGCGTCAAATGGACACATACCGCAAGTGTTATGAACAAAGCGCCGCTAAAGAAAAGCATCTTGTTACGGCTCAAATGCCACCCCGCCATAACCATAGGCACAAAGAGCACAACGCACGCCGCCAACACTCCCAACTGAACGCCTCCAACCATTCCTTTCTTCCCAGATCGCTTTTTTTTTTTTTGGTGAACGTGAAGGTGAAGAGACCTATTGCCTTGCGAGTAAAGCAACTAATGGAAGAGGAATTGATGGTGGGCATGTAAGAAGAACGGCCATCGTCGTGTTCTGTTGATGGTGTTACTGGATTTGGATTTGGATTGGTTTTCTCGTTTTCAGTAACAAAGATCAGTTTACGTTAGCTTCTCTCCGTTATTTTCTCCTAACGTGTGCCGAATTTACCACACGTGTGTTGGCTTGTCTCCATCTTCATGTAAAATCTGATCGGCTCTGCCCAGTTGTATACCCAAAGGAAACAGCCTCTCGGCTGGTGGAATCTTCATCTATTTTGAAACAGGCCCCGATCCTGGGCTAGCCCAAAAAGCTGATTTTTCCTTGAAGGAGGCTACCAACATCCAAAATTTTGCTTTCAACATTAAAATTTTCAAATTAAATAAATATTGTTATTATCCAACATAAATTCAATAGCTTGAAACTTAACTAAATAAAAATAAATAAATAAATATTTCACAGAGAATGTGAGACATAAATATAAACAGATTTATTATTGATTATGATAATCAAACTTTTGAATGTGATTATTGATTTTTATATATTATTGTTAATTAAGAATAAATTATTCATTAATCAAATCATTTCAAAATTGTAATTAAAAAAATGTGTACTTAGTATAATATGTGTAGATATAGTTTTTTGTATAAATAGTTCCAATCTTTTATTTTTTAAATAGGAATTTATGGTAAATACAAAATCTATATTATTACTACATATACAACTATTATCTAAAGCTTAACCTATACAAGCTAAGGTGACAAAATATTACTAGATAGATAATTAACCACCTTGTTACTTTCATTCATCGAGTAATATTATATTCCATCATTTTGTAAGGCTTAGAATATATCAAATTAGTATATGCATAGTATTACTCATATGAAATAAGGAAATGTTATTTTGTTTCTGTTTAAGGTAAAGTTGAATTATAATAAACTCATTTAAGATTTAATAGTGAAATAATATAATGATAAAAATCGAATTCATCTTCTCTGAAATGGTTAGAATCAGTTTAAAATGAATGCAAATATATTGGTATTACCATCTTCATTTTTTTTATTTGTAACGACCCGAAAATTCAAAACAATGGTTTAAGATTGTGAGTGAAAGATTTTAAAGTTAAAAATTATAAAATAAATTATTTTTGACGTATATAGGGTGACACGGACGAGATGAGGTTGTGTATATGAGTATTTGAAGGTATTCGGGAGTTTTCAGAAAATTGGACTAAAAAAATTTTACGTGGGCTCGTAGATTTTTTGTCTTTAGTGCCTGATGTATAGATTTTTAGGGTCACGTGAGTGAAAAATAGATTAGAATCAGTTGGCATTGAGATGTTGAGACTTTAGAGCCAGGATTCGCGATCATTGAAGGTTTAAAAATTTACGTTGGACCCCCAGAACTCAAAGTCTATACAAATATCATAGGAGTCCAAAACATTCAGAAAATAGCATAGACACCCTTGTTCACCGAAAATCACCTCATCACTATCGTCGCCAGTGACTGTTCACATTCCCAACTAGTTAGGAGACGAGATGGGTGGTGATGGAAAGCTCTCGGCAGGCTGGTTATGGCGGTGGCCTCCGTTCTCCAATTTGAGGTCTGGATTCGTTAGAACGACACCAGGACAGTTCGGCTACGTTAAGGTTGATCTCCCTCCTCCGCCATCGACAATAGCTACCACCGATTGGGATCTCTTCCTCTTGACTGGAGGAGTCCGATGGTGTTCCTCGATCAGACGTCCGAGGCCTAGATCTTCAGAAATCGACCTAGAACCATTCAGCTTTCCCAACGCCGCCCTTTTGACTGTCGTTTAC
>JANKKB010001056.1:2507-126417 GCA_026225775.1 Bursera palmeri
CCTCCTTGTTAATGCACACCAAAGAAGAGAAATCTTCTCCTCTCTCTCTCTCCCTCCCTCCCTCTCTCTTGGTCAATATTTTCTTAGTCCCTAAGTTTTTATAGTTTGCAATTACACCCTTAAGGTGTAAAATATCAGTTACACCCCCTAGCTACAATATATCAGCTACACCCCTAGCTGTCTAATATCCCTATAATCCCTCAGGTTTAGCTCATAACAAATATACCCCTAATATTATTATATCGCTAATAGGTTTGTTTTACAACAGTCTTTACATTATTTGATATCTTTGACAATTTTTAACTCAATGACCTGAGAAAATATTTTTCAAATATGACGAAAGAGAAAAATGACTAAAGTTTCATAAAGTGAAATTTAAGTAAAAAAAAAGGAGTGATTATTGATAATTACTCGTAAAAAAATAATTAAAAGGTTGACAAAATTTGAGAAGGATAAAGAGTTATAAAAAAAAAAAAAAAGGAAAATGAAAGTTATTTTTGCTTATATTGACTACAAATAAAAATAAAAAAGTAAAAATCTTATAATTTTAGAGCCCGGTGTAACCCACAAAATCCTGGGCCACCGTAGCATGTGTCATGTTCGAGAAAGACTAATTCTACTCTTAGCTAATAATTATCAGAAGATTTAAAATAAAGTATTAGAGAATAATAATAAATAATATCAGTGGTTTGAGAAATAAACAATTATTGTAGCTTTATTTAAACCACAAATCACATGACATGACATTCTCTCCCTATAATAATATTTTGCTTATTCTCTGATAGATTCTTCAAAACATCCATGGAGCAATCTCTTACTTGCAAATAGCTAAAATATATATGTTTATATTATTTATGAGATCTATATGAGTGTGATAATAGAATAATTATTTTAAAAAGAAAATTAAATAAAGGTGTAATAAAAAGTGGAGTTATGTAAACATTACTTAATTGTAGATGGAATTAATCTGTTGTTGAAAACTTCTAAAAACACTGAATATAAATTTTATAATATTAGTGGAGTTAGGTGAGTTGATCCGGATACCTATAGTTTAAAAAAAAAAAAAAAATTAATTGTAGGTGGGCTTAAAATGAATGTGAAAATTTATTAGTATAGCTATAATTATCCTTAACGTTAAGTTGGTTATGCTTATAAGTTAATACAATCAATTATCAATTTATGGCCAATAAGCCCAGAACACAAGACAACTCTCGAAGTGGAAAAGAAAATTTTTAATCCAAGCTTTCGGTAATTAGGCAATAAGATACGCATCTGTCAACATATATTATTTTATGAAAGGGAGATGATGAAAAGTGAACGCAAAGTGCCGTTACCAACACGTATTATTATGACTTGGCTAAAAGCCATCACAAAAGCTACTAGGCATCATCACTTCAATTATCCTACGGGAATCAATCATTGCTAAGTGCCGACCATAATAAAACATTAATAATCTCTTAGACCATACTTTGGTTAATTGGAGTCTACCTAAATTTAAATGGGTGCTTTCAAAAATTGATGGATTCTTATATCATAATTATATTTGATAAGATTGATAAGTGTTGTGCAATAAATGAAAATTAAAGGAAAAAAGAGAGAACAATAAACGAATTAAAGTTGTTCAATTATAAGGAGCCTACGTTCACTGTAACGACAAAATATTCACTATATGATAATTAGGATTACATCTATAAGTATATATAATATACCATATTTCTCAAACTATCCTTATAATACTGTATCATATTGTTTCAACAATTAGTCATCTTTCATATATGTATGACATATGAGTCATACCCTTTATAATAAGTTAATTTTTTTTTAAGTATTGGTTTATCAATTTTTAGTATTGTAGATCTGTCAATACTTAGAGCTCGATAACAAAAAATAAATAAATAAATTAAAAACACTATCAAACTTACTGGTATTATGGACTGTGATCATGAAGGTTAAATTTTGTATATGGGTCCTTTTTAACAAATGGGGGATTACATTTTTTTTGTACAAATGAAACGGCACCGTCTCGTATCTATCGGGCTACGATTCCGTACACCAATTGTAGATTATTTAGTAGATCTATGAACATCAAAAACACAAACGCAAACGGCTTGCAACGGTCTTGAGCATCGTCCTCAGTCAATTAACTAGTTTCTGACGAGGATTTTTTTTTTTTTTATTGTTATTATTTTTCTTTAATTAATCTATAAATTGGAAAGAGAGATGAAAAAGCTTGAGTGGAGAAAGTAAAGGAATTAGAAAGAGGGAAAGCCAGCACAGAATCTGAGCTAACAAATGCCTTTTTGAGCTTCTTTTGTCAAAACCCCCATGGCTGACGATCTCTGTTCCTTCACCAAGGTCTGTTTTTGTGTAATTTATTGACGTTCTATTCATCTTATTTTTTCGTTTATTTGTCTTTTATTTGTGCCATGTGACTGTTCTGATCTGCGTTTGGAATAATAAACATTTTATTTTCTTTTTGTTGTTGTCTGTGTTTCCTGTGTTTCCGGGTTACTTTTGTCAAACAGAAGCAAACCCAGATTTCCTTTTATTCAGGATTTGTGTTTAGTCTGAGATGTACAAGTTGATTTATTTGTTTCTAACGTGTTCAAATCAATGAATGCTTAATATTTTATATGATCTTTTGCATTTTTGCCTATACACTACTGCTACACAATACACATCTGAGTGTGCGTTATAGAGTTTAATGGCATGGGATTTCTCTTCTCATGCTTTTGTTTGGACTATTTTTAAGCGTACCCATTTGGCTTGTTTCATGGTTTATTGTGATTTTTACATGTGGGTAGTTCCTGTCTTGTAGGATGCTTTTATACTCAAGTCTCCTAAGAAGTCCCCACTGGTGTTGAGGATGATAGTATTGGTGTTTGCAATGGTCTGTGGTGTGTATATATGCTCAGTTTGTGTAAAGCAAATCAGCACCCACACCAAGACTGAGTTTTTGACTATTCAAGTGATTGATAGACCGTGTCCGATGCCTAATATCGAACCATGGGAGATTCCTTATGTGCATTACCCGAAACCTCAAACTTTTAGCAGGTGAGATATTGTTTTTATGGTTGATTAGTTTGGTTTTGATGTAAGTGCTTTTGATATGGTATTTTGGTGTTTAATTAGGGCTGAATGTGCATGCCATCCTGTGCGGTATTTTGCAATTATGTCAATGCAGCGATCAGGCAGCGGATGGTTTGAGACATTATTAAACAATCATACTAATATAAGCTCAAATGGGGAGATTTTCTCTGTTAAAGTAAGGAGGAGTAATGCCTCATCCATTGTGGAGACTTTGGACAAAATTTATAATCTAGATTGGTTGAGTAGTGCTTCGAAGAACGAGTGCACAGCTGCAGTTGGTTTGAAATGGATGCTTAATCAGGTGAGCATGTAATCCTGGAAATTCTCATTTGAAGTTTTGTTTCCAATGTTATTCTTTCTGTTTTTGAATGAGAATGTTATCAACACTTCTTATCTTTATAGAAGTTATCTGTGTCTTATTAAAATCTCAAGTATTCTCTTGTTCACAGGAACTGAAACATGATATAGTTAGCCTCTTGAACTGAGTGGATTTTACTTATTTCTTCATATATATTTGTGGCAACTGTCTAACACACTGTACTATAAGTAGTCTATTTCCAGCAACTTAGTGTCCCAAACGTTCTAGAACACTTAAGGAAAATAGGAAGACTCCTATTACATGATCAACTATGGAGTGATCAGTTGCGGATAAATTGTATTTAGCAGTAAACTTTGCAAAACCAAATGTGACCCCCAAATGAATATTCTCATGACTTCAGAGTTCTAGTTATGACCTTGTTAATGCTTTTATTCTGATTCTATCTAACGAAATATTTGCATTCACTCTTAGTGATCCACTTCATTAGAATTACGGTTTTGTTAGTGATATTGGAAAAGTTAGATCAATTCATCATATGCAGTAACGTCTTGAAGCAAAATACTTGTCAGATATTGATGCGAGGTTTTCAGTAGCCCGAATTAATGCATTCTCCTCAATTTATATATTGAATAACATATTGGAACCAGGCTCTTGGAGTGCTTAGCTTATCTTAACTTAAAAGATATCAGAACTTTTTATGGAATTAGATCTCTTTCTCCAATATTGATTGCCAAAAGCACAATCACTTTTGGCAATCAATGTTATACAAACTTTTACTTCGTTAGAGCTCAGAAATTTATGAAATTCATAACTTAAATGTGAGAGCATTTTAGCTCCAAGCTCACGTTGAAATCATAATGAGTTATTGACCTTGCATCGGCTTAAACAAATTAATGTTTTGGAAAAGTTTGGAGATTGACGATTACTTTAAATCAAGTGGTCAATATTTCTCATATGGCCTTTACTTGAAATGGTAGGACTGTTATAACATCCCCTTTAGTTCACTGGTGCTTGTCTATGTGGGGAACCGTTGAGCACTTTAATTTGGAAGGTTCAATCTATGGTTTGGCCTTCTTTCTGACACCTATCAATTGTGCATTCTGGGTCTGTAGAAGCTACATTAAAAAGAGTAGGCAAAGGATGGAAAGAGAAAAAGGAATATATTTCTGTTAGAGATGAGTATATTGCGGTTGGATGTGGATTATCTTGGGTTTTTTATGCAATTTAATGGAAAACAACAATGTCTAAATAAGCTGACAATGACATGGTGCCCTGTCTATCAATAGGGCTGTAATTTATAAATCTATGGTGTTGAAGTATTCATGTAGCATATTATTATTGAGAAATAACCTTTTTGACGAGCATGGTGTATTGAAGTCTTCATGTGGTACAATATTGTTCTTGTAATCTAGATATAGTTTTATTAATACACAAATGAAATTCTCATGTTTTGTGTTTGGGATAAAGTGATCTGACATGAGATATAGATGTTGACATAGACCTACACTATGTATATGTATAGTTACTACATCAAATCTCTATTAAAAAGGGGATGTAGGTGACTAGGTGTAAGTGTTGTAGGGGAACAAATAAAAGAACAGATTATCAGAGTTTCTTGAGTAAGGTTTAACAAAACAGAAGTAAAAGCTAAAGGTGGGTGGTGCTAAATTCCTTTGCAATTAGGATAGACTGATGCAGCTCAGATCAGTCACTTCTAAATGGCAAGGCAACTCTATCACTAGAATTAGCTTCCCCATTGGCCAATTTAGTTACCCTTGACTAAACATACATCCACCGAGTTAAAAGATGTCTCTAGAGAGATAGAGCTGAATATCTCCTTCATCATGTGTTTAATGCCTTAAACTAAAGCATGTTTCCAATATTTGACACGCTGAACTATGAGGTGTGACTGCAATACTGTAACAATTTTTCCAATCTCGTAAAACATAGGTTCATGAACAGGAGGAAGAAGATCCCCTTTTTTTTTTTTTAAAAAAAAAAGTATAGTTGACATTCAAAGATGTTCTTTTTAAAATTCGTAAAACTGCCATTCTTATCTTTATGCTAATTTTTTTAGGCCGCAATATCAGTCAAATGTGACATAGAAGGAGTTCATAATCACAATTTCCTTTCCTTAGTGATGGGTAATAAATTTTTAAGTTTTCCAGATGAAATAAATTGTGATGTTAAACTTTCCGTGGTTCACTTTTCCACTTTTTGCTACTCCTAAATGCAAAAAGGGTAGCATGAAGGGGAAAGGGAAGGAAGAAAGTAGATTCAATCTCCGTGAAACACGTGTTATTTTTTGCTGTTTTGTGTATGTAGTGGGATATAGTGGTGATAGTGTTATATTCTCTAACAAGTAACAACTTATTTATGCAGGGTCTGATGCAGCATCATGAAGAAATAGTAGAGTACTTTAGGACTCGTGGTGTTTCAGCTATATTTCTCTTTCGAAGAAATCTTTTGCGCAGAATGATTTCAGTACTTGCAAATTCTTATGATCGAAATGCTAAGCTGTTAAATGGAACCCATAAATCACATGTTCATTCACCAAAGGAGGTATCTCTTTCTCTCTCTCCCTCTCTCTGTCTAGCTATCTTAATATTTGCTGTATTCAACCTATGATTGATGGTTTCAGGCTGAGATACTTGCAAAATACAAACCTTTAATCAATGCAACATTGCTGATACGCGATCTGAAGCAAGTAGAAGAGCTGCAAGCCAAAGCTCTGGAGTACTTCAAGAGCACTCGGCACATAGTCCTTTACTATGAAGATGTAGTAAAAAATCGCACTGTAAGCCAACAGAGCTGATTTTTCTCTCATTGTTTAATCATTCTTTTAATGAAATTTGAGTTCCTAAGATATTCAATATCTTTTTTTTTTTTTTTTTTTTCAGAAATTAGTNATATTAAATATCTTTTTTTTTTTTTTTTTTTTCAGAAATTAGTAGATGTTCAAGAATTTTTGAAAGTTCCGCAGAGAGATTTAAGTAGTCGGCAGGTGAAGATACACAAAGGGGTATTATCCAATAGTATCGAAAACTGGGATGATGTCCAAAAAGCACTTAATGGAACTCAGTACCAAAGTTTTCTTCACAGCGATTTTTGAAAGTAAAGCACTTGATGTATATAGTTGTTTTTGTTCTGTTCTTTTTCTTTCCTTTTTTGGATGCCAACAGGAAAACACCCTGTTGAAAATTTTGGCTGTGGCATGTGCATTTTTCTTTCAAACTTATTGTCTCCTTAGTTTTTAGTTTTCAGGTCCTTTTTCCTTTTTTTTTTCTCTCTTCAAATTCATATTCTATTGATTCTTTTTCTCATTCTCCTATAATCTACAGAAACGCTGTTGTTTCGAACCTAGTCATTAGTTTACAAAGAAGATTTTCTGTCTTTTACATGTATATTTCTGTGCACCTATACTCATCTTACCTGTTGTGAAATTTGAAGGATCAGAGATTGTTTCAAGTATGAGTTGTTTACAGCATAGCAGTTTGTAAAGTTTCCCCTTTTATGAAGGCTATTCAAGTCGTCATCTGAATTTATTGTCTCTAAATATTAACAGGTTGTAGGAAGTCTCCATTAATGATTTGCCATGTACCAGGAATAATGTATGTTCTCTAGTAGGCCACAACTTATTTATAGCAAATTGCACTTCAATGAGTAGGCAGCTCGTCTATACCATAAATTTAAAACTTAAAAGTGCTTGTGCGTTGAATAAAAGTAGTTTTGGCAGCATCATCAAGCCAAGTAGGCTAAAAGGTACGCTAGCTGTTGCATGGTTGTTATTTATGGCTATAGTTTATTGGCAGGCTGGACCATGTTTTTGCTTTGCTGTCTTGTGTATTCAATGCATGAAGCTACGAGTTTCTGATGCATACCACAATCTAACAAAACTCTGCTGTTGCCACTATCTCTTCTGTCGTTGGCTTCAGTGTTAATAACGTTATTATTTGATTGTAACTCGAAATTTTTCAGGGTATTTGCTTTGCCACACGAAACTCAGAACCTTTGATATGGTTGAACTCATTTTGATGTACCGAGAAGCTTTATTTCCATGTCTTCATCTTATGTATGTGAAAAACGCGTAGCAGTCACGATTGAATTCATTGAGCTAAATAGGTGATATATATATATATATATATATATATATATATATAGTTATATAATTTCTATATGGTTCAGACTGGTTCTTTCTTTCATCGTTAGATTAGAAAAGGTTATCTCAACAACCGCATCGAGTTTCCAGAAAATGGAAGGATAATACGACATTTTGTTTTATCGTTTTTGGGGAGATGATGGTTTGCACACGCCAACACGTCGGGGAAACTAGCCTCGTTCAAAGTTCGAAATGGCTGCGTTGACTAAGGACACCAAGACATGCGGGCCCCACACGGTCACGGTCCCTATTTTGACCGGACAACAACTCCCATCAGCTCGTCAAAATTTCCGCATCTGGGAAAGCATTCTCTGCTGCATTGCCACAGCCGTCCGATACTCTTTTCCGTGAAACTGACGGATCAGATCTTCATCCCAACACTGCCGCGCGGCACACTTTATCATAATCACAAATTCGATTAAATTAAATAAGCAGATAGGTAAGGTAGAATAAATGCTTTTTTTGTTCTCATTTTAGGTTTCGTTCTTTTTTTTTTTTTTTTTTTGCTTAAAATAATTTTACAACCANGCAGATAGGTAAGGTAGAATAAATGCTTTTTTTGTTCTCATTTTAGGTTTCGTTCTTTTTTTTTTTTTTTTTTCCTTAAAATAATTTTACAACCATACAAAATTTATTTGTACAATTCGTTAAATCATTTTTAACAGGAGATGAAAAAGATGTAAGTAATTGTAAAATTCTGAAAACCAAATAAAAACATAAAGTCGATTTTAAAATAATCAAAATTTTAAAAATTTTAATTCTATGATCATAAATTATCAAATCGATATATTTAAATAAATTATTTTATAACTCATATTATCTAATTTTTTTAAAAACTTATCATAAATCTTGATTAGGAAAAATTAAGTAATAGAAAAGGCACAAATTAACTATATATACATTTATTTATAGAAATAAATACAGAATAATTGAAGCAAACATAGAATCCAACTAGATAGTAAAAAGTAGAGAAAAATTCGAAAAGGGGTTTCCTTAAATAAGCTCAAATCATTGATCTCCACCTTTTAGTATCTCTAATTAATTGATTAATTTAATTGACTAATTAATGCTAAAATGCAATGTCAAAGTGGAATCGAATGAAATTAGAGTGAGTTGGGAACTAGACTTCACTTAACAATTGAGCATGAACATATATGTCTTAATACATTGGACCGCCGGTTGAATCTGGGCCGTCCAAGTAAGTAGGACCCAGGAGTGATGGACGACAGAGGATCGTTGCAAACGAGGCCTCTTAAACCCCAAACAAACCCAAACTCAGATCCCACACGCAGCGCAGCTACCAGGAGAGGCAGTAGCGGCAGCAGCAGCCTCCCTTTAAAACCTCAACTGAGACGCTCTTTTCAACTCCTCTCTTCGCGTCTCTCTTTGAATCTGTCCTCTCTCTCTCTCTCTTTTTCTCTTTGCTCTGGAAAACAAAAGCTTGAGAGGAAGTTGAAGGAGAGAGGGAGAGAGTGAAAAAACAAAAGCAAAGAAAAAAAAAAAATCTGAAATCGAGTCAGATCAGAGAAAGATGCAACCGCTGCAGCAGTCAAAGGCCAACGGCGGCGGCGGTGCTGATGCCAACACAGCATCGGCAACACCACCAACAACAACAACTCCACCACCACCAGGTGGAGCACCAACAGGTGGTCCGCAGCCTTACCAGTGGGTCCCACCTCACCATCAGCAGCAGCAGCAGTGGATGGGGATGGTGCAGTACCCGGCGGCGATGATGGCGATGATGCAGCAGCAGATGATGATGTATCCTCAGCACTACATGCCGTATGGGCATCATTACTATCAGCAGCAACAGCATCCGAGCGCCAAGCAGCAGCAAGCAATTAATAATAATAGTAATAATAACAACGGCAACGGTAAACAAAATGGATCTAATAATAATAGCAGCGATGAGACGAAGACGATTTGGGTCGGTGACTTGTTTAATTGGATGGACGAAGCTTATCTTCATAACTGCTTCTCTCACACTGGACAGGTCCGGCCTCCAACTTACTTTGTTTATTTATTTGATGTTATGAATCTTGGATTTCTTGCTTGTTTGAGGAATTTCGCTATTCTCTTTTGATGGGTTTATGCTGTTTTGTATTTTGTGATGGGTTCTTGTTAGTTTTTAGAAACTATAAAGATTTGGTGGAGAATTGTGTGATGTGATTGTTTGAGCAGTTGAAGTATGTTACGGAAGATTAGAGGATGAACTTTTAGAAGTTATGTTCTTGAGCTGACTGGTGTGTTTTCCCAAATGGGGTTTTGAGATTTGTTGTTAAAAATGATTTTTTTTTTTGTGACTGGAGAGTTAGACTTCGTTGGATCTTGGTTCTTTTACTTACTGGTTTTGAATTATTGATGATGTGGATTTGCGTCTGTGTTTTTATGTTTAAATTTTAATATAACCTTTTTCTCATGGTTGTTAAATTATGTTGGTGATGATCGAGTTAAATCGTTTCTATACTTTGAAATGGAGGAGAAACATTTGAATACTTGTAATTGAGTACAAGGGCGATGCATTGAGCTTCTCCTATTGCTGCGACATCAGTGTTTTAACTTGTGTATTTTGGGAAACACAAATAATAATTATCTTTTGATATGGTATCATAAAATAAGCATATAGAAAGTATTTGTGTTTTCGTCTTTAGTTCGATATAAATTGTAATTAATAGGATGATTATTGTAATTGCTTTAATCAGTTATATTGCTAGGTTGATTATTATCTTCTCACAGCAAAGGAATTTATTGATTGATTGATTGGCTTATTATTGTAGTCTACTAATAAAGGGAATAGATAGGTTAACTATTTTGTACATATTTTATATTACATGCAAACCCCCTTTGGGTCAGCGAGCCTTATTGTCTTTATTATTATTATTGTTATTTTTGATTTCCAATAGAGAGCTAATGAAATGGAAATGATCTATGGGTTTCAGCTCGCTTAATTGGTAATGCCTTGACATTAGGAGGAGGATGGTTTATGGTCATCATTCTCTTTATTCCTCTTGTTGCTTTTCTTTAACTCCTTGGACTGGTTGGCCTCCAGTGAACAGTGATTCAGTCTCATGTAAAAGTGGGTTAAAGAGTAAAAAGACAAAAAAAAAATCAATTAAGAAGTTCAAATCCCTTCTAGGGTCTGGCAATGTTCCCCTGTTTCAAACCCAGTGAAAATGCTAGGGCAGCTGAGACATATTTGGGAATGTAAGAGAAAAATATCCAAGAATGATCTGGAAGAGTAAATTGAGTCAACATTGTTTATTCCATTTGGGTTCAGACAGTTCACCATCACATGATCTTAAATTGTGAGTTTAATGTAATGTCCTTAGTCCTAGTAATTGCCAGGATTATTGTTGTTTTCATCATAAATTGTATCTTCAATCTTTAGTTGCTAGTATTAATGACTTGCATTTAGTTTGCTACTCATCATTGGTTACATGTCAGTATAACATCAATCATATTCCCAGCTTTAGTGAGATGTGGAGATGATTTTTTGGTCCTTTTGTCTGTTCAGATCTATATTAGGAGCGTATTATTGTTTGCCTCATTTCTGTGATAGACTCTTGCTTTGTGTGTATTGGTTCCCAAAAAATGTGCAGGTACTAAATGTTAAAGTTATACGCAACAAGCACACTGGCCAGTCGGAAGGGTATGGGTTTGTTGAGTTCTATTCACATGGAGCAGCTGAGAAAGTTTTGCAGAATTATAATGGTTCTATGATGCCAAACACAGAGCAGCCCTTCCGACTTAATTGGGCAACCTTTAGTGGGGGTGACAGGCGAATAGATACTGGTTCTGATCTATCCATTTTTGTAGGAGATTTAGCCCCAGATGTAACTGATGCTATGCTGCAGGAGACCTTTACTAGCAAATATCCATCTGTGAAAGGAGCAAAAGTTATCATCGATGCAAATACTGGCCGTTCAAAAGGTTATGGTTTTGTGAGGTTTGCTGATGAAAACGAGAGGTCTAGAGCCATGACTGAAATGAATGGTGTTTATTGCTCAAGTAGGCCCATGCGCATAGATGTTGCGACCCCCAAAAAGGCTTCTGGATATCAACAACAACACTCCTCACAAGGTATGCTACAATGCTCCTAGTTTTTTGAATGCTTGTTGAAATAGTAGATGTGAATGTGGTGGCATTTCCTATTAACGTCTGTTCTGGAGCTGATATTGGTTTCCTTCTGTTTGCTTCTTTGATCATTATCAATTTAGTTTGGTTTGTTTTTACTTTTAGTACTTCTGCTCGGATCTAGTAGTTTATGAATTTACTTTTGAAGTAGCTTATATGTTGTAATTGGTTGTCTGCATATTACGTTTATCTCATAAAGTAGTAACAGAGAAAAAACACACAATGTATTTATTTTAATCATGATTTTAATGGTTTTTCTCAGTTCAATTTACAATGTTCTTTTCTGTTGGTTTCACCAAATTATCCTCCTAACCAGATGAAAGTCTCGAAGTTGCAAACTTCCAGTGACAGTGAGTCAGCTTAGAATGACCTACTTTGAGTTGATTTCTGTAAAAGGATATTCTCCCTGCTCTTGTGCCTGCTGAGCGTGGTCTTTTTTACAGTGACATATCTAGGCTTCTATTGGTTTTGGCTGATGGTTCTACTAGCTCTTGCTGGACAGTCAAATCAGGATCACTTTCATGAATTTGTCATAAGGAAATGGAATGTTTGTTGAAGTAGTGATCTCAAGTACTAAATCCTCACTGCACCAAATAAAATCTTTTTTCTATCAATGTTCGATACCATGGTTTCATGTTTCCTAGGTTTGTTTTATACATGGATTTTACACTGCATTTTTCATCTTTATTGATTTATTTCTTAAGCAGTTATATTTTTTTTGGTAATGTTGTCATTTTGCTTTTTTTAAATTCTGAATTCTATTTGAAACCTCTTTTGTTATGGGGCATGCTGGAGTTCCTCTTAAGAAGCCATTAAGTGATTTTCAGTGGGTCAACTAGAACAGAATTATTGGTACTTCCAAAGAAGTCAATGTTTTTCCTGGTAAAGTTTAGGATATTAAATCTGGGTTTGGGAGCCTTCCTCATTATCTTTTTGTGCTTTATCTGATTATTTTTTAATCTTATTTTGCTTTTCTGTTATAACGTTTAAGTTCAGAATTATTGTAACTCATTGGACTGTATTATTTATAAATGATCAATGCCTATAATTTTCTGTTTTTTATTATTTATTTCTCTTTATGAAGAAATCCCGCTATTTTTTCTTTTGCAGAACTTTGTTTACTATCATATTTGTTATTTTGAGGCACATCTACTAAGATTGTTACTTTTAACTTTCTAAAGTTATCATTTTGAAAGCAGTTCATTTCATATCATGTGCTTTCTATATGATTATTGATTTGATATATTTATTTTATTATACTAGCTCTTGTATTGGCTGGTGGACATGCATCAAATGGTGCTTGGGTCCAGGGTTCTCAATCTGATGGCGAGTCAAATAATGCAACTGTGAGTTCAGTCTTTCCTCTTTGCTAATCATCTGTTCATCACCAAGACTAATATATCTCCTTTACCACTAAAACATGTTTGTTGCAGATATTTGTCGGAGCACTTGACTCTGATGTTAGTGATGAGGATCTCAGGGAGCCCTTTTCTCAATTTGGTGAAATTGTTTCTGTGAAAATACCAGTTGGTAAAGGATGTGGATTTGTTCAATTTGCGAACAGGTACCTTACTTGGTTTAACTCATTGGAATCTTGTAGAGGTATAATTACTGATATTAAGGAAATTATTGTTCTTACTATTGACTATTACGTTGCTTTTGAGGGAGAATAATTATGCTTGATGCATTGTCACAAAACACATGAAGTTTGATTTGCCTGTATGAATGCGTAAAAGTGGTAAAACTAATGTTTCATCGTGATATCTGTAACCATTTGGTGACAATACTTTTGTGTCTCTCTGCTACAGAAAAGATGCTGAGGATGCATTGCAGAAGTTGCAGGGGACAATGATAGGCAAGCAAACAGTCCGGCTTTCTTGGGGTCGCAACCCTGGTAACAAGCAGGTAAATTTTCTCAATTTAAAGTTCATGTCTATCATTAAGTGCATATTATCTTTTGCCCTTCTTTCAATTTTATGAGAAATGTCAGATTTGCTCGTCTTCCATCTTCAAGTATCGATAAAACTTGATTTTAATGGTGGATGATGTAATCAATTCATGAATAATACCTTATATCATTGATAGATGATGATTGCATATCACCTTGTCACTTTCCTATACTTTTTTTTTTTTTTTTAATTTCTCATGTGTTTCTTCCATTTTTAGTTGAAGCTATTGTAGAAGTTCTGTTGTCAAGTTTTCAGTCAATCTTTCTGTAGAATTACTTGTTACCACTGTGATGACAGCTACTATGGAGAGCTGATTCTTTTGAATTATGTGGCATTTGACAGTGGAGAGCTGATTCTAGTAACCACTGGAATGGAGCACATTATGGAGGCCACTACTATGGTGGGAATGGTTATTCTTTGCCGCCAAATCAGGATCCAAGCATGTATGCTGCAACTGCAGTTCCTGGGGCTTCTTAAGAGGGGTATGATACTACCAACAGCGTGTAATCTGAACTTGCAAGAATGCGTTAAAATTTAGCCTCTAAATCATGAATGATTAAAGTAGGGTAGATTTAGCTGCATCATGCGTAGCTAAATCTCTAGTTGGCAGAATTTTGTAGTGGAATATATTTAATGTCTTGGAGCTGTGTTTAGGTTTGTATTATTATTTTATGATTTTTGGGGTCTGTGTGAGAGGAATTCTTAACGAGTGGGAAGCTTTATTTTAGTTTTTGTGTTCTGAACTAAACTCTCAGAAGGAGAATGCAAAGAACTACAAAGGTTTTGAATATCTATCAGTTTTTCCCGTAAATCGGTTAAAACTAGGAAAGTGAGGAACCTTCATCATTTTTTTTTTGAATTTTTGAACATTTTTTGTGGGAATAGTGTTTTGATTAAATTGCTTGAAGTTTTGCCCTGATGCTTATATCTATATATATATATATATATATATATATATGAAGGATTACATGATTTTCCTCCAATGGAATTGATCCTAAATCTTTTCTCAAATTTGTAGAATTGGGGCCTTGTTATTCTATATGCAGTATCATTAAAAGAACTTTGCCCATTTGTTTCATCTAACATGCTTAGTTATTCTCATGTCAATGGTGGTTGGTGAAACCGCATTTGTGTGCTTCATGAACCGATAGTGGATGCTTCTCGGCAATAGATATTTCACTTATTTTTCTTGGATATTTGTCTCAATTACTCCATTTTGTATTCCAAGGTTAGGCATTGCTAGTCTGATACGCAAGTCGATTAGCTTATTTGAGAAGAAGTTGGAGATATATTTCAAATTTTTTGAAGCGCTTCCGTATAGTTACAAGTGCTTTTTCTTTACCCATTTTTTATTTTTTTAAACAAGTATTTGATTGATATTGACAAAAATGGTTTTGATCTACTTTTTTCTGTAAAGAAGCACCCAATGCACCAACCACACCCAATGCTTTACAACCTGTACCACTGTCAAGTGAAAGGGTTTTTTGTTTTTTTTTGAAAAAAAAAATTCTTGCAAATGTGAACGATAGCTGTGATAGAAAGATGTAACAGGTCTCACTTGTTAAGGATTGGTACCTTGGAATATGGAAGGCTGATGGTAGTCAATCATCCCATCCAACTTCTATATTTGAAGCCGAATGTGCTACCTAGCATTATCACAACAAAATGGTTATACCTCAGATGGCAACATCGAGGATTGGGTTGGAAGGATCCTAAAAGTACCCAAAAGGAGGAAACACATTAGCTTCTAGTTTCATCGTCTATTCCTTTCTTCTGCAAAGGGAATTCGGCCCTTGAAGTAATTTAAAGGCACAAGATTACACTATCACAATGTCAGTCTATTTGTCTTGGAGTTAAAAAAAACTCAAATTAAAAGATACATTCAACAAATGGATAAGTGTTATAGATGTTATAATCTAAAGGACACTTTGACAGTCGATATTATTGAATTGTTATTATTTAACACAATAATAATAATAACAATAATTCTCGTATGTTTGATAGGGTCATAATATTATATTTAAAAAAAAATTTCGTTGGTATGTCTGATAGGGTCATAATATTATATATAAAAGGTGATCCATTTTCTAAATATATTACTTAGTTTGGTCTATTTTTGTAATTCTTTCATTCGTTTCTTGAATATATGGCTTCCCATTCTTTATTTTTACAGATAGGGAGGATTACTCTTGTAAACAACAATTCATAGAGTTCTTTCGATATATAGCAAACAAATCGTCCATTGTCAATATCCAGCAACGTGGGTATATCCCAAAAACACAGCTATGAAAAGCATTATAGCAGGAGATCCAAGTTGATCTATAAGTTAAGGTGTCACCACGGAACTATACTTGTAAAAACTAATGATGATAGCAATCGTCGATAAGAATAACTTCTCTTTGTAGAAGAATCCTGTGACATGCACCGCATTATCACAAAGTATGGCTTACTTTTTTTAGTATCTCTGATTATGAAAGAATCCCTAACCTCCAGTTTGATGGTGAAGCATTAATCAATGACGTGCAAGAATAGCTAAAGTAACAAGTGAAAGCGCCCAAGTTACCACGTTAGAGTTGTTTGGAAAACAACCAAGAAAGCTTAGGCCCCATTTGAATATAATCATTTGTTGAAAGTATTCTAGTTGATCTTCTAATCTCATCTTTTTATTAGTATCAAAATAGCAAAAATATTAAAACCAAACAAATCACATGGACAGCATTCGTCTTTATATCAGTGGCACAGCTTGTAGCAAATCTTTGTCAATTTCCACTGCTTTGTTCTCTACTTATTTGTCTTGCGTCTGGGCCAAGAGGAAGGCAATCTTCTGTTTGTATTAGCTGTAAAACTTTGACGAAATCACTACAAAACAGGGAAAAAAAAAGAGCAAGACAGGCGGACAAGACGGGCGACGAATAGCATAGTTAATTTCGGAACATGGATTAATAGAAAAATCAATTCATTGACGGATATATCACATATTGGTTGACCAACTTGTCACACAACTCTTCTCTAAATATCATAATTGATTACATTTGAGTACAAATGCTAGCAACAAATATGAAGTTAACATTCTCTTTGTTGTTGCTACTTTCAGGCCTTGTACAGTGTCAAATGAAGAAAGGATTTGATCCACTTGGAGAACTTATTAAGGCTCAACGAAAGGAGAGGCATGGTCATTATTCTATTGCAACTTCTGAAGCAGATTTTTCAGCAATTTATATTGGAGCTCAGGATGGGTTGAAGGAAGCTGATAAAATTGAGATTCTGCCCGGACAACCAAGTGGAGTCAATATTGATCAGTACTCAGGCTATGTTACCGTTGATCCAAAGGCTGGCAGAGAGCTCTTCTACTATTTTGTTGAGTCACATAATTCTTCTGCCAAGCCACTTGTTTTGTGGCTTAATGGAGGTAAATATTCATCAATTGAGGCAAAATCATTCAACATTGATTAGTTACATGGTCATATATGTGGATAAACAATTGCAGTTCCCCTGTTCTGCTACAATTTAACATGGGAAATGTTCATAGTACAACACATAAATTCAGGCAAAGGGTACCATGGTCTTGTCAAGAACTTTTTAGGTTCATGTCTTGGGCAAGTCCGCTGTCATTAGGACTTCAGATACACTTTTATCATAGAAAGTACAAATCAAGAAACTGTTTTGCAATATAAGGATAATCTGTCACAGACTCGCGGTTGATGCATTCACAAACATTTTCATAAGTCCTCCCTTATGTTGTATATTTCTCGTACCTTCTACTTCTGCTTTCAGGTGCTATAGGCGAGGGACATTACATTATGATTGTGCTTACTCATAATTGGATCATTTGAATGTGCAGGGCCTGGTTGCTCATCTTTTGGATATGGAGCAATGATGGAATTGGGACCTTTTCGAGTCAACAGTGATGAAAAAACTCTATCCTATAACGAGTATGCATGGAACAATTGTAAGTTTTAATAATTTTCGAGAAAAACTTTAGTTGTCTGTAAAGAAACAACTCACACTGACTGCAATTTCCTATCTTTATATGGCTTTGCAGTGGCAAATATGCTTTTCTTGGAATCTCCGGTTGGAGTTGGATTTTCGTATTCTAATACATCATCTGATTATGATTTGAATGGAGATAAGCGAGCAGCTGAAGACGCATATACCTTTCTAGTCAATTGGTTCGAAAGGTTTCCCGAGTACAAAACCAGAGAATTCTTCATAACAGGAGAGAGCTATGCTGGCCATTATGTGCCTCAACTTGCTCTGAAGATCATGCAGTATAACAAGATAACGAACCAAACTTCAATTAACTTAAAAGGAATTGCTGTGAGTACTAGCTGAAAAATTCTTCCTCTGATTATGTAAAACTCTTTCATAATTTTCATGTAAGCAATACGCAATTTTCAACAATTTGACATGAATTAATATGATCTCCAGGTAGGTAATGCATGGATTGACTCTGAAACTGGGAACAATGGAATGTATGATTTTTTTTGGACACACGCTCTCATTTCTGATGAAGTTAATAAGGGCATAAAATCCAATTGCAACTTTACTTCCTCCATGAATTTGTCAGATGAATGTATTTCTTACTTAAATCAAGCAGATGATTCTAAGGGTGACATCTACATCTATGACATCTATGCTCCCTTTTGCTCTCCATTTTCAAGCAACTCCTCGGTATCTACTTCTCTTATATGCACTTTATTCATCAGCTAATAATGTCTTTGTATCAACTGAATTTCTGCTAGTTTCTGTTGAAACCAGAAGGTGGCATTTGATCCATGCTCAGAACAGTACATCAACTCTTACTTGAACACCCCCCAAGTGCAGAAATCACTTCATGCAAATGTTACTGGGATTCGAGGTCCATGGCAGGCTTGCAAGTATTATACTATTCCACTCCCTAATCATTCTAAGCAAATTTTGAAAAAATAATTTACATATTTTCAGGTTCTTGTGATAGTGTAGTGATGAAATTTGTCTACATTTTGCTCTATTGTTACATTGACAAGTATTTATAATTGTTCATTTCAGCTATACTGTGCTTTTTCATTGGAAGGACAAGCCACTGACTGTCTTGCCCATAATTCAAGAGCTGATGACAAGTCGGATAAATGTATATATCTATAGGTATATACAATTTCTAGTTTAGAAAACTCTTAAACTAAAAAGTATGCTTTGAACAAAATATCTCTTAATTAAGGGTTCTATTACAGTGTATCTGGCGCACTGATACATTATTTTATATAAAAGTTGAAAACGAGAATATAAAAGTTAGAAACCTTCATAAACAACTTTTATATGTCTGTTTCCAACTTTTATATGGATGAAAGTTGTATATAAGCGTTTCCAAGTTTTATATTAAAAAAATGTATTTGTGCACCCGATACATTGAAGTTGTCTCCTTAATTTGATCATTAAGTATATAAATTTCTTCATGCAGCGGAGATACAGATGGCAGAGTGCCAACCACATCATCCAGGTACTCCATAAACAAAATTGGAGCTTCAGTAAAGACCCCCTGGTACCCCTGGTACACTCAGGGAGAGGTACACGAATTTGCCACATTGTGCAATTTATTTCCTTCATTGCATGATCATAATTAGCTTCTGATCATAATTTGATTAAATTTCTGGCTTTTAAGGTTGGTGGGTATGCAGTAGGGTATGATCAGAACCTAAAATTTGTCACCATAAGAGGAGCAGGACACTTTGTTCCAAGTTATCAACCTGCAAGGGCACTTGCCTTCTTCTCATCCTTCTTGGCTGGAAAGCTTCCGCCCCCACAATGAAGAGTGAAAAATCATAACAACCAGAATATTTTAAAGCCAGATCTTCATAAATGATAAACATTGATCTAGTTGCCAACAGAAAATGCATGAAATATTAAAAAGCCCCCAAGAAATAAGCAATTTTTCAATGCAGATAATGATTTGTATCATATTCTAATCTTAGTTTAGTTCTGTGTTTAATTTCCAAGAATTGAAGTTTTACTGCGGTGTATGCCTTAATTAATAACCAATTTTAGTTATGGTATTTAGTGTCTCATTTATTCTTAATAAAAAATTATTAGCTAAAATAAGTTAATGCTTCTAACTCGAAAGTTAGAGTAACCTGAGGTGCCATAAACTTATTGGATAGATAAAAATGAACAATAAATTAAAGATTTTGAATAAATGAAGTGGAAACTATCCATCCGATAACTTTGTGACACATTTTATATAAATAAGATTGTACAACTTGATTGTATATCTATAATTCTTATTCTAGTTTGTGTTTACTAATATATTGTATGTATATTGTAATTACTATTATTTTTAAGTTATTGCTTCGCTTTTAAGGTTACATGTAACTAGCATATTATTTATATTTATCGAAAGATTATTAATGACAAATACTTATATTCCTAATAACTTTTTCGGGTAATGTGAAAAATAACTAAATTTTAGGATTTTATTTATTTTTCTAATCTAACCAACTACCAGTTCATCTATAAATTAACCGGTTAACGTGTTCAATTCATCAATCCGTCAGAAACGTAGTTTAAACATGTTTTTAATATTTCATTGACATGATATTTTTCTCAACAATTTGAATTTGATTAAACAATCAAATAAAATATTAAATTACTAAAAATCAAAACAATGCCAATTTTTTTTTTTTTTAAATTACATATTGTAACTTAAACACATAAAACAACAATTTTCTTTCTTTCAAAGAAGTCACAAAACCTCAACAAACAAAGCCATTATTAAAGTTCATCATTCAACTGCAAAGTAAATGCTATCAACCATATTTAATAAACTATCGTAGTTATTACCTAATAACCATTTTTTAATCAATTTTTAAGAGCAGCTTAAGGGGACTAGCTACCATATAGGATATGTACTCACTCCCTTTGCTTATGCTACCTTTCAGGTGCTGGGCTCGCCATTTCAGCTCCTGAGCTCGCCTCGATTTCCCAGCGTGATTGCATATATAATTATCCAATTGTTAGGAACGTGTAATACATGCATGTTGATGCGATATTTTAAGATTGAATAACTGTGATTTTTTATTTTTTTTTTTAACGTCATACTACAATTCATTCAATACACTGTTATATCCGTTCTATATAAAATTTACGAATAAGAATATAGAGATTATAAATATGTATATAAAACTTGTAAATGATTATAAAAAAAATTATGAATATATATAACTTTTATATATCCATTTACAACTCTGGAAGTTGTATAAATTTTTTTAATCATTTTAAAATTTCATAATGTGGCGGGCCATCAGAAACACAGTAACCGGATCCCTTCTTGAAGCTCTCGAATTTTAAAGCGGCAAATCTTGTCACCATGTCTCCCATAACAGCGACTCACTGTATCCTTTAATCACCCTCACTTCAAGCCTGCCGTTGAAACATATATGAGACATCGAATTTGCAGGATCTTAGACGTGTCAATCATGGCCACAGCTAGCCACTTTCGTCAGCTCAGTATGAAAAGTACATCAAAATTGTATCAGCACCTCTGCATATTGATCTCAATCAATCCCTGTCTAAAACCAAAAATATTATAATAAGAGTAACTATCCCAGCTAAATATTTAATTGAGAGATACATCAATTCGTTGTCGTATTCGAATAAATTTTAAATGCGTTATCACATCTGATAATTCAACATACGTGAGTTTATCACTAAACTTTCAGATAATCTATAATATTAGATTGACAACGTTGTTCATTGATTTTTTTTAAATCTTAAAATAAAAAAAAGGAACTCATAATGCTCATATCCAATAGATTTTATACATATCCAAAACCATAACAACCCATATTAGGGTAGGCAACTTCTTCCCGAGATGAACATGTAATTCTGATTAAATATAAACATTTGATGATGTAATGGCTTCATCTTAAACAATGACTTTGAGGTTCAAGCACTAGCATCTCCCAATATTGATCTCATAATCACATGTTTTATTGGTTGGTCCAATTTAATAATTTTTTGGGGTCAAATTTGACGATTGAGAGCTTTCAATAATTAATCATGTTAAAATACATTAATAAAATAAATCCCACTAAGCACTTGAATATGCGAAGTCAAAGACTCAAATATATTAACAAGAAGTTGCAAATAATAATAATAATGATAAAAAGAAATAATTTTAAGAAACCACATAGATTTCAAGAAAATTAGCTTTCTATTATTTTTTCACATTAACTTAAATTTTGGAATTGTACTTATCTCAAAGTGCAAGAAAACTGTTTTTAACAATATTATAGAAACTCTTGTCCCGAATATTTTTGACAATTTTTTTTTTTTTAAAAGAAGAAGATGAAGAAGAGAAAACAACTATATCTTAAGTTGTAAGTCAAGAAATCGTTAAAAATTTGGGGAATTACGAGAGATAACCAAAATTAAGGATGCGATTTAAAAAATAATAAATCTTTTCAATTTATATAATTTGTCTAACTATTTTTAATTGTCATAACGAAAATACCCTTTAATCTAACAGTGACTGTCCATTTCTGTTCGTAACTATTTGACAACTTTTCAATAATTATCCAACAAGTTTGATGATGATTGGATAATTTTTATTGGTTATTCGGTGACTTTCTAGTTAGCCCCGATAAGTTTGGTGATTGTTTGAAGACTATTTATGATTGTCTACTGGTTGAGAAGTTTTAGAAAATAAGAAGTTTGGTTTATAATAGAGAGATATTTTAGTTGTTTTAGGTGTAAATGGATATATAGTTAATATAAATTATAAAATTAATTATTTTTTAACTTATATTTTTAATTTTGATTATGTTTCATAATTCTCGAAAATTTATGAATTATTCAAATATATATACATATACATATATATATATATATATGTATGTATGTATGTATGTATATGTATATGTATATACGTACATCTTTTGCTTGGTCTCAAAGTATAAAGTGTTAAAAGTTGACTTGATCAGACTTTACGTATAAATTATAAAACGATTGCAGAATTGCAGTTGATACTATTACCTAACCCAGTTTAGTTATGTCATAAGATTTGACATTAATTAGCCTAAACAATTTATATAAGTATCTCTAAAGCTTTCTTCAATATTCTTAATGTCCAATTATTAAAATCCAACAATAGCACATGAAATGGCCATGAAATTGCAGCTTAATAATCAGACAAAGAAACGGTTGGGGGGCCTGAATCAAAGACTTTGAGGTACCATCAAGCTGGGACAATTTTCAAATTAATATCAAATAAATAGACAAGACAGGTCTTATAGTTTTGTAGAGGTTTTATATGCCAAAACACATGTCTTCATCACTTGTCCATTTCTGACAAAATCAAATTCATCTTAAATGTTTTGCCGTCTGTCACAGTTTCTTACATATTTGATATTTGTCTCTCTGCGAAAGATAATTAATACAATAGGAGACCTTTCAAATATTTTTATACCAAAGAACGTTATGTATCATTCAAATATCATAAAACTAAAACTAGATAGAGAGAAAATATTTTTGTTATTTGGATATATTTTTTTTTTTAAAATGTAGGTATGTAGATTAGTTTACGTTTACCTTGACTAATTGATCTGTACCTCGTAACCTCTGAAGTTTATTAATACAGATCGGTTAATCATTGGATTTTATATCAAAAGACATAACCCCAAAGAGATATACACGAAGATGTTATTTGAATACCCTCTAAATTATGTTACAAAAGCACTTAAAAGTCGAAAAGTCTATATACTATTAAAACATTTATTTAATGTTATTGTATCATAACATTCATACGTCATTTTTTTACGTATTGATATACTAATAATAAAAATTATTAATTTTTATCTATTTTCATGATGTTTGATTAATCAAAAATATACATGTCATACATGTACGTCTACATTTCTTCTTTTCTTCAATCTTCATAGATATTTTGTTAATCGACATTGTATAGAACATATCAATATGTAGATAACATGACGTATGAGTGTTACGATACAATAACATTAAATAAACATTTTAATAGTATATAGACTTTTCGACTTTTAATTATGGCATGTATATTTTTTTATTAATCCAACATCATGAAAATAGATAAAAATTAAAAAATTTTATTATTAGTATACCAACCCTTTCAATTATTGTACTAAACACTCGTTTGAGTTGAAAAGTATATATATTAATTATTAAAATATATATTTAATCGTATTGTATTGTAACAATCATACGTCCTTGTTACTTACATGGTTATATGTTCTACCTAACATAGATTGAAGAAATATCCATTGAGATTTGAAGAGTAGTACTTATAAGTTTTGCCCGCACAACAACCAATATTGTATATTATTTTATTAATCAAACGCCATAAAACTAGATAGAAAGGATAATCTTAACTAAAACTCAGATTATTATAACTTAATTTCATATAGTATTTAATATTAATTAATTTTTATAATTTAATGGTAAAAAGAGTTACTGAGTTGATATTAAAAAAACTATATTTTTAACTTCTCCTTTTAACTCACAGATTGTATTAAATCATGACTATTAACTAGTCCGTGAAATTAAGTTAAAAAAATTAAATCATAATAATCTAACACTTTAATTAATTGTATACTGTCTCTTTAAATTATATATAATGTTATTTATACTTCATGTTATCTACGTATTTATATGTTATAGATTATGAGGAAATTATGAGAAATGACCTAAAATTATGGGGTCTTTTGAAAAATAACTAATCCTCATGATTTCTTTGATTTGTTTAACCATTTCTAGCTTTATGACAATTTTACCCTTCCAACCAGAGGATGATCACCAAAAAATATCGGATAATCATCGAACTGAACAGTCTTCGAAAAGTTATTTGACTTATTGGGCAGTCCTTAGACCCTCACCAAATTTATTGGACAGTTATTGGACTGTTCTTGAATTTGTCGATAGTCACTAGAAAGTCGTTGGACAGTCATCAGACTTATCTGAGAGTCGTTGTACAATTATCGAACTCATCGGATAATCGCCATATAATCGGACAATCAACAGATGATAGAGAAGAGAGAGATATTATATAAGAAAAGAATAATTATTATTCACTTGGTTTTGATGACGGAAATCAAAGAAATCCTGGGATTGTTTATTTTTCAAAAGAACTAATGGTCATTTCTTATAATTTCCCTGGAGATTGAAGAATTGTTATAGGCCTGGGCAGCTGCCCTTGCTATAAACGTTTTGGATGTGGGATGGAAGAAATGCACATGTATGAAATGGGTTAGCCGTAATGTAGGAATTTGATTAGTATACATGTGATATTTTTTTTATAAATTTTATGAAACTGGTAAGTCTACTGTCGACATCACCATATAAATATTAAATACATTGAGCACTATATTAAAGAAATACAAGAAAAAAAGGAAAGGCTGCCAAAACGTGGAAAATATTTTGACATTATCATTACTTGTATTTTTATAGTAAAAAAAATTGGGTCAAGTGGTGGTTTTATTTTTATTTTTTAATTAATTAAAATATACATAATTGGTACTTCACCATAACTAAAACGTGTTTATGAAATTATGTTTTGGTTACTTTTCCAGCAAAAGGAAATACTTTTGTTAAAAGATGAGTTACTTTTTTTTCGGATTTTGAAAAGTATTTTTTAAAAGTAGAAATTTCGATTCAAGTAAAAAAAATAAATATATTATTTACATTTGTAATAGACAATTTTTTTATGATGGTCCCAAAAATTACAAAATTCAAAGCCAACATATAGTGAGCAGTAATGATTCCTCCATTCCATCCCCCAAGAAGAGAAACCCAGAGAGTCAAAATTTTGCAGAACCTGTTGGCAAAAGTCTTCTGATCTCCTTCAAGCCACCCCCCAAAAAACAAAAAAATCATACTTTGGGAAATGTGTTTCTGTTTTTGTTTCAAAAAGAAAATTTAGAAAATATAATTTGATATTGAATTTAAAAAATAATATGAGATTTATATTAAATTTAAAACACATTGAAAAATTTATAGCACAGAAAACATAATTCTAAATTTATTTAAAAAAACAAATCAATCAAAAAGTTTGAAAGACTTAATTAATAGTTTAATTTTACTAGGTACCCTCATGTTATATAAATAGTTTATGAGTCTCTAAGGGAACCCAATAAAAAAAATCGAGAGTTGTAAACTTGTAGCTATATATTTTTGTAGTTGCAACTTTTGATCTGGAATGGGTTGGTGTTGATCAAATTCCAATCCTAAATGAAGTCATCTTGACAAATTTTTTAAGCTTAAAGAGAGACTCTAACCAGGTCAAGTATTACCCACATTCACTGCACAATAGCTGTCCATTCAATTCAATTAGGCCTTATTTTTTTTTTAATGACTAAATTAACATTTTATTAAGCATGCCAAAGCCCCAGACTTGGCTCACCACTGACCACTTTTAAACATCACAATCAAATCAATAATCATCATTTCTTTTCTGAATTTATCCATTTTTTTTTCAATTTTTAAAGAGTAAACCATTCACGAAAGGTAATGTAAAACCAATTTGTACTGTTTTGTTTTGTTTGGTTTTAATTAGTTGCTAATTAACTTTCTTTTTATCACAACCACCTCTCCACTTACCATAAGAAAATCTAACCAAATCTCAAACAGTATTATTGAATTACATTTCTTTTTTGGTTTCTAATCCATTAATTTCACTTTATATTTAGGATATTTCAACTAATAAATACATTCTATTAATCATATTTTCAAGGCTGGCTACAAAATATAAAGTTTTTAAATATTTATATCATGATTACAAATAGATAAATATATATTTTCTTTTTGTGAAGCGTTAGAGACGGATAACCAAAATAAAAAAGAGTTGTTGAACTATAACTATCCAAAAATCTATAGTGAGAAAAGCAATCAATCTTTTGATTGATGATTATGATAATTAAATATCGTAAAAAAAATTTTATTTTTAAAAATCTTTTATAATTTTATGACCAACACAAAATTAATATTGATACCCTAAAACTAGCTAAATATAAGAATAAAAATATTAGTTTCAGGAATCTTTAAATCTATGTATATAGCTATAGGCGTATAAATTTTTCTATTTTCGAATAATAATAAGAAAATGAATACTATATTTACAATATTTAGAAATTTATCTATGGATTTATAATGGATGTGATATTCATTTTAAAAGAATAAATAGAATATTGTTAAGGAAAATAAGCGATGATTAAGGGTGGATAATTGAGACAGTAAAACCAATAAAACAAAAGCAAGCAAGCAATAATAATTATGTCACAAGCATAGTAGGTAGATTTATAAAGGCGGCTTCTTCTTACATCTCCTTTCTCTCTTCTTCAGTCAATCTCCTCCTCTCCCTCTTCCTCTCCTTCCTCTCCCTTTCCCTTTTCCCCATCCAATCTCTCCCTCTCTCCCTCTTAAATATTGCACCATCGAAAGTTGATTGAAAGAATAGTATTGATTATAGAATGGAGATGGAAGTGGTGATGCCAGTTCCTGCTGCAATGGACTTCAACTTTGACAGTGCTTGTTCCTCTCCTTACATGACTGCTCCTTCAAGTCCTCAGAGATTCGGCAACTTCTTTTGCAGTGCCCCCACTAGCCCTTCTCGTCCTTTTCGTGACTTCAATCACCTTTCTTCTTCACCCACCTCCACCTCCTCTTCAACCAAAGTTTTTAATGTAGAGGAACACAGCAAAAACATCAACAGCAACAATGATGATTATGACGAAGATTTTGAGTTCAACTTCAGCGGCCAACTGGAGAGAACTTCTTTGTCTGCTGATGAGCTCTTTGATTGTGGTAAGATCAAGCCTCTCAAACCTTCACCAACTGGTTTGGATTCATCTTCCGGGTCGACTTCAAGATCAGGACTTTCACAAGAGAAAGATCTGGACCCATCTGTAATGTCAGCAGCAACGCTTCAGGATATGCAGCAACAACAACAACAACAACAACAACGAGGCAGAGACAGAATGTCAAGTTCTTCTTCTTCACTTTCAAGCTCTTTTCGTAAAGGAACTCGATCTTTGTCTCCCATGAGAGTCTCCGACATAATATATGAACAAGATGACAATTCACAGACAGCAAAGATCATTACTTCAACGACTGGCAATCCCAAATCTTACACAGCTTCAATCCTGTCAGCCATTTCGTTCTCAAAAACTCCCAGGAAGTGGAAGCTGAAGGATCTCTTGCTGTTCAGAAGTGCATCTGAAGGTAGAGCAACAAGCGCAGATCCCCTCAGGAAATATGCAGTATTGTCCAAGAACAAAGAAACAGAAGATGTAAAGAATTCAAGCTTCCGGTCCACCGACAGCGCCGGCTCCGTTTCCCGACGGCGAGGGCCGGTTTCGGCTCACGAGTTGCATTACACGGCGAACAGAGCGGTGGCAGAGGAAATGAGAAGAAAGACATTCTTGCCTTACAAGCAGGGATTGCTGGGATGCTTAGGGTTCAACCCTGGAGGTGTGCATGACATTTCCAGGAGTGTTGGGTCGATGACACGTGGATGATTCAGATTTCTCGATCTGTGTCTCTTGATGAATATATGATTCTTTTTTCTTTTTGAAAAAAAAAATACATTTATATATCATGTCATATGATATATATAATATATATATACATGTTCTCATTTTTGTGGTTATCTTGGCATATTTGTTCTTTTTGTGGTGTCTTTATCCATGAAATGGACTCAAAATTGTAAGAAATTATATTGTTCAGAACAGGACATCTAGAGAATTACAGAGGATACTCAAAACCGCTTTAACTTTTGTTGGTTTCCACTTTATGTTTTGTTGAGCTTGTGAACCGATTTCACACAACCTTTATCACTAGTTTTAACAGTTGCAAATTGCAATCTCATCCCAAGCAAGTTACAGGATGAATAAATATAGGCAATAATGCAACAACTTACAGAAGTTCTCAACAAAGTTCAGTTCATTTTCTAATGTTATTTGTACCCATATTTGGGAGAGGTTAATTTCTAACAAAATGTTTTATATTTGAACCTGTAAAAGTAGGATGAGTGACTTTTGATAATAAACTTTTGAGTTTTGTACATTGTTATTGCAAAAGCCAACATGGTAACATGAATTGCTAAAAGCCATTCATTTTGTTTATTGAATGGATGGGTTACCAGGTAGGTAGTTTAGATCTAATGAAAGTTTAAGATGGTTGGAGAATGATAGCAGAAACATGGACTTGGTAAAAGAGATAAGAAAGAAAAGAGGAATATGTGCATTATGCACCACACAGAGTCACATTCACACTACTCACTGATGGCTGGAAAGAAAGACTTGTATAATATAATGATTAGGGTGTGGAATAATTATGGTAATGATGTTGCTAAACAGTGTAAAGGTGAGTAATTTGTTTTAGCAGTCAAACAAAAGTTGGAAGAATCAAATGAGAAAACAGATAATCCAAACTAACATAGCATAACATAACATAGCTTTGTCCTGCATTTTGTGACCATGATTTGTCCATCACTACAAACTGCAATCATCAATTGTTGCCCATGGAGGGCTCTACGTTTAAAAGTATTGTAGGCTCAAGCAACCATGTGTAGTGTTTTCTATATGTAGGTTATAGGTAATGTTATAGGTGTCACCTACAGAGTACTATTTTTTGTACTAAAAGTTGTGAAGCAATAAAGAGAATAATAGAAACGAGAGAAAAGAGGATGCTAAAGTATATAGTGAACGTTATAAAATTCTCAGCTATATAAAGCATATATTGAACTTATCTATTAGTTAACGGCCAAATATGAGAACCCATATCAATACTTTTCTTTGAAATAAAGCACATCACGATAAAATTGAACAAAACTTTACTATTTTGAATAGTTTCATACATGAACATTTATACATAGATTCTTTTCTTGGTGGAAATCGAAACATTGAAACACTAAAGAAACTATGCCCAAAAAGTGAAAGGAAGTGTTTTCGAAAACTACTTCTGATCTGCCAAGTTAATTACTTAAGACATTAAAAGATCAGCTGCGCACTAGAGCTTCTCTAATCATATCGTATAAATTTTCAAATTGAATGAGATCTGGTTTATAAGATTTGGGTTTCTTGAATTAAGTAGACACGTTTTAGGTCAATAATGTTTATGTGGACTGTTACCTGAAACCCAAAACGGATAATTTTACATAAATAGTTTTTCACGAACAATTAATGGAATTATCTTGAAGAACTCCCTGGCATGCCTATGATCATCATTATTCATCACAGGACCATAACAATAATGTAAAATGTATCCATTGGTCCAAACTTCGTTTTCACTTCTTTATATACTTTCCCGCAGGCTAAATAAAGAATTAAATAAAGTAATAAGGATACAGATAGATCATTCATTAACTACATTGTGATACTTTTCTAAGGCATGCATTTATATTCCTGTAGGCAAAAGAAGAGACGACCAGCCATCGAAGCGAAACTAGCTTTATTAAAAGCCTAGTTATGTCGATTATACAGCAGACCCACATAATATCCTGTAATCATGATCACTTTCTTTCCTCTTTATTCCTTGGAGAGGTTGTTAAGAGTGAAGAAACTTGAGTACTTAAAGGAAGAAGAGAGCTATGGCATTGGATGCAATTGTGGGTGTGTTTCTTCATTTTTGCTGTGTTTTGGTTTTGGTTTTTTCTATATATGCCAAAGACTTGTCTTTTTGTATGATAATGATGGTGGCAATGATGATGATAATTAACTGGTGTTTGGTGAGGATTTTAGAAAAAATCCTCAGCTCCAATTGCATGGTTGTTGGTGATAATGATGATAGCTGCAGTTGAATGACTCTGATGAGTGCATGTGTAGTTCCATAATCTGATATTGGGTCAAAAATCTTTAAGATGATAGTACTGACTGGTCATTGATGATGATCATTTGATCTCAATAGCTCCATAGAAGTTTCTCATGATCTATACCAACTTCTTACTAAGATTTTTTTTTTTTTTTTTGGAAAAATAAAAAAGCATTCATTAGTTTTCTTTGGTTATACATTTTACTTGGGTTTGTATTAATTTTGAAACTTTTTAAGAGAGCTTTCGTCTTCTCAATTCTCATATTCAATCAACTCAATAATGTTATCAGATCGATACTACAATAGTACATGAATTTTACTGTATATCTATATATACAACATTGAACATTGCGCCACATGTTTAGATTTCTGTAATCAACTTTGTAAGTGTTATGCCTTTATGGCAACCGAGTGGGCGATTCTCTTTATCTGCTACTTGTCATAATGGAATGTTCCTTCATTCACTTGCTCTATACGTTTAATTAGAGCTTCTTCATGGACAGTTTCTTCCTTTGACTTGGAACACAAACTTTTGACTGGTTCTAATTTTTTTTGGAGATTTTTAGTTACAAACATTTATTATGGTTGTGCTTGAGTAGAAAGCATTGTGAAGCACGAAAGTACTTCGAAAAGTTTAAAAGGTAAGTCAAAAGTGGTTTGGATCAGAAGTGATTGAGAGCCAAAAAACAATATATTAACACATCCTCGCTTGTTTCGGAAACCTGCATTTTGAGTATAAAATTGTTTATTTTCAACGAGTTTAGCATTATCTAAAGTTATGTTAAGAATGGTAAGAAATTTGTAACAAACACTTTGCTTTCTCCATTGAATAAACCTATTTTCTCTTTTTAACATATTGTACAGCAATTCAATCTCCTTTGGTGCAAAATTTGATTTGGATTCAGATTCGGATTCGCTAGTGTTCAGAGTAACATAAATCTGTACTCTCTGCTTGTTCACCTAACCAAACTTTAGGGGGAACTATAGGATTAATTTTTATCTAGAAACTCACATGATATTACTTCACATCTACTTCATATCACTTTTTTTTAAAACTATTATACGTGTTTGACGGGATATCCACCTCATCTTGTGGAAAAATAGAAGTCTTATAATCGTGCAACATGTGGCGGAGGTAGAAGACCTTTGCTGTTGGAACAGTCAGAGCCGAGAAAGTTGATTTTGCCATTTCTCCTACTCCAACTGACCCAGTCAATGCTAATAAATAAAAGTCCATTCAAGAGTAAACTAATAAATAAAGAAAATGAACCAGAACTATAAAAAGCTTACCATGAAAATTGAAAAACTGAGAAAACAATCTCTGCCCTGTTTATTACAACTTCTCCACATTAATCCTTTCCATTCCATTTGGTTTTGTGTCTCTTCCTCACTTTAAAGCTACAAAGTTTGAGTGTTTTGATGCTTAAAGGGTAGAAGCTAGATGGTGAAGAATTATGATCCTCTCTTAATTTGCTTGTTCATCCGAACATGTTCAATACTATAATTCAATTAGATATGTGTTGCAAGATCTTTCAAAACTCAAGTAAATTCAAATTAAGAAAGATTCCGAATTCAAGAATTAAAGACCAGAGTAACTGAGCAAAAGATGTAAAAATTACCCACAAATCATAAATGACTTTAGACCACTCAGCTTCACTGAAAAAGGCCCCTTGTAACATTATGAGAGGTATGACAGAATTGACCTGAAACAAACCACATTTAGTACCTTCGAGCCATTAAAAAATGAAATGACAAACATTTGCGAACTAGTGTGACAAGCATTTAAAGGTTATTAAAATGGATTCCAGAACTTGAAAGTTTGGGTCTAATATTCTTTGGAATGTCATAAACAAACTATAAGAAGGGGATTGCTTTCGTCCCAAATATACAAAAGCTGTATGCTACAGATGCCTCGATGTCAATCGTTAACAGAAGAAACAACCGTCATATTTTAAGAGAAGCTGCCAATCAGATCTTAAACAGTTATTAAATGACAGTAGTGAGATCTTCGCTTCGCTCACCACATCTTCCTGAGTAAAATTCAGGATTCTAGAATACCATTAATGTTGCAATGAGAGACACCAGAATAGAATTCATGCATAGATCATCATTGTGTATAGCACGCATGTAAGGCAACTGATCTCTATTATGTGACCTGTCAACATATATATTCTGGTATCTGCATCGGAAATTCATTAAAAAGATCACATTATGTTCCATCAATGGGCCTGATAGATTAAAATTAAAATCCCAGAAATAAAAAAATGTCAAGCTGTTTATTAAATATGCAGTGCCAAATCACACACAGTTGTCACCACCAAAATCCTATCAGAATGGTCGATATTGCTTCTGCATATACTGACAAAAAACGTCCATAAATTGTATTCATGACATTGAAACTTATCACAATTTTATTCTCATGGCATTACAATTATTGGCTATGGTTGAAAGAAAAACCAAACAGCACAAGGTTAAACCAATACAAACTTGCTTAAAGATTATTTCTAAAACAAAACAAGCCAGTCCTAGTAACATACTACTCAGGGAGTCTCAATCTCTAGTTAAATTAAGCAACTTCAGCTAGATAAAGAGCCTGATAAAGATTATCCACACTTGAGCAAACCTATGACTTGGTGGTGTCTCTTATTAAGAATGAGGTCACTTCTCAACCAATGAGATCACGGAAAACCAGTTTACGCATTTTTAGTTTTAAATTACATCTCAAAAATTATTTAGAATTCTAACCAGTCATTTAAGTTGTTTGATTTGCATCAATTGAGATACACTAGTAGGATATAAAGTCGTAAATATGTTCAATACTCTGAGCCATGAAACAATCCATTGTTGTTTTGTACTAGTGAATGCACTAACAGAAACATGCTTATTTCTATGAAATGACATTTTCTCAATATAGTCCAACAATTAATAATATGATATCAATAAGTTATCAACTAGTAATTCAGGCCTACAATCTGTTGACTGGCACATAATCCTGATATCTCCGAAAATTAGAGTTAAGATTTCAAGCATTTTACCAGGTAAGCTGAATCGTCAACTTACATGTTGTGATTCAAACAAAATCATAGAAAAAGAAAGTGATTAGTATCATGCTCAGGCATACCCCCAACATTAACATGAGCCTGAACATTCTTGAGCAGTTCTGAATCAACGAGACTGGTACAGTCCAAGCAATGATTTCTCTCTATTTTCAACTCTCTTTCTTGCAGCCTCCCTTGCTTTAAGTGCAGCAGCTTCTTCATCAGATACAGTCTTTGATTTCTGCTTTGGCTTGTTACTTTCCCTTTTTCTCTTGCCAATAGTAAGTGATGATGGAGCACCTTTAACAGATCTCATTGGATTTAAGGAAGATGAAACGACTGGCCCTGGTGCAGCTCCATTTTGACTTTTAGCAGAACTTTTATTTTCTGTAACAGGTCCTGCTCCTGCAGCTAGCAAAGGATTTTTCAAAGTGGGTTTATGTTTGGAATCAACAGAAGCCTGAGCTGTGGCATATGCCTCTTCCTGTGTCACCCACTTGCCTGTTCCATTCACTTAAAGGTAAATATAACATCCAAGAAACATAAAATCCGAAAAGGCATCATAAAGAATAAAAAAGTCTCCAGCTCAAAAATCCCTTTTTAAGATCTCATACCGATAGCATCAGAATAGTAAAAGCCTGACTTTGGATCGTGGTAAAGACCATTGCTTTGATTGAAGTAATAGCCTGAAGTGTTGTCATAATCCCATTCTGTCATCATTGAGCTGTATCAGTTTGAAACTAACACAATCAAGAAAAAAGAAAACTATTCATAAATGCTAAGATGATCATGTTCAATGACAGATCCCACAATAAAAACAGGCATATTTACTCAAGTAAACAGAAATTAGACCCTAGGATTAGAACTTGAAGAGCAAGGGAGAGGTCAAGGGAATTATAGGTATATCTGGCCAAACTCAAACATGTTCACTAGCCTAAGTGAGTTAATGAATAAGCTTTGCCTCACAGTTATATTTTATGCTATATCATGAAATTCCAAATCTACTAATGCAAATTAGTAATCACAACATTAAGCGAAAAGTTAACCAAGTAATACTATGGCAAATTTCTTACTTTTGAAGCCTTCTGTAACCTAACGCTTTATTGGATCTTGCCATTGAATCACATGAAACCAGACAAAACTGTTCCTGAACCTGATCAAAACTGACACAACAGTTTCTCAAGCCTGGCTCATTAAGCAATCAAGCTTATAGCTATTTGCACAGAGCAAGCGACCTAGCGAGTGAAGCTTAAACAGTCAAATTGAATGTCAGAAGCTCAATTCAATTAATAGCTTTGTGCAACCTAAATGATATTCAGGAGCATCCAATCCCATGACTATACAGTCTCACACATGACCTGACAAATAACACATAATTCTAGCCATGGAGATCAGATAATTACAATAGCAATATTTTCAAAACTAGCCTTGATGCCAGAGCTAATATGTAAATACCTTGATGAAACTATAGTTATTCAAACTTACTTTCTTGATCATCTAAAGCAAGGGCGTTAGAATTTCTGGCCTCCTGAAGAGTAGCTACATCCTTCTGATAACTTCGCTTAGCTTTCTGGTAGATTTTGAAGATCAAAGAAAAGTAAAATCAAAACAAAGCATAAAAATATGTAAAAGTTCAGTATGAGAAAATATTAGCACAAAGAGTACTGTGACCCCTTCTCTAAATCTAAGTCAATCCATTTCACCCTGTTTCTTTCTAATGCTTGAAAAACTAGGTTAATTTGGGTGGCGTCATTAGTTGTTTGCAGTGTGATTTACATCAATTTCTACGTGCCAAAAGTTGTCAACTCAACCCGAATCCTTTTATATTTTTCCACCTCACAAACTTGATCTAAATAGATAACATAAATTCTTTGCATCCATAGACGAACCGATCAAAATTGATATAACTTATGGCATTTAGTGAAGGCCTGGCACAACAGTTGGAAGCTGCAGATGCAACTTAAATTAGAACTCAGAAATTAAGACAATCACATTTCTTAAAAAAAGTGTAATGTTCCTAACAGAGACTCACTGCTTCGATCTGTTCGAGGGCTCGGGCTGCATCCTTCTGCTCCTTCTCCTTGGCAGCATTCTCTTTCCGCATATCAGTAAGCTTCTTACTAACATTGTCTCTATGACGTTGACCAAGCTCATGGTTCCTAATGCTGGAAGGATTGTTTGCTATATAGATTTTGCAGAAGTCACACCATTTGTTCCCCTGGCTAACCCAATACTGAAACGGAGAAAGGTGTTATTTAAAAAGAAACCGAACAAAAGAATAAAATTAGTTCATTTTTTCGCTCTGTATCATACAAACACAATTCATAAACCATAGCTTAAAAAGTGCAATTATTAAAAAATATATATGGAAAATGGAAATGGAAAAAGGACCAACTTCATTAGCCTTAAAAAAAAAAAACACTTATAATAGACATTAAAGTACATAAAAAAGAAACAAAAAATATCAATGGCAAGAATTTAAGAATTCAAAACAAGTTTTAGTCAATGTGAGTAACAGTTCACAAGCAAACCAGCTTAAACCACAAATAAAAACTAAGAAATAAAGATGGTTGGCTAGGTCGTGCAGTCGAGGTCGTGCTCCATTTCATGTAAGACATATTGAATATTAAAAAAAAAAAAAAAAGGTTAAAGTTTCAGTCTTTAATTTCCAAATAGGGGTTTGTAGTTTGCATTACAATTGAATCCAAACTACTAACTAAAACTACTCTCAACAAATCAGAAGCTTGGTGCATCAATTGGGTTTTCCCATTTGCGAATGATGAACAGCGAAAACAACACATTGAATACCCATCAAAGAATGAAAATTTATTTTTTTTAAAAAAAAAAGATAGTGATTATGATTCGGACCAGAGAGATGGGGATGAGGATTACCTCAGTCATGGCTGCGAATTAGAGTGTTGATGGAAAATCTGACGCAGAGATTTCTAATTTCTTTCAAAATTTTAGGATTAATTATCAAAGAAACTGATCCAATCCTAAACCCTAAAGTCTCTCTCAACTTCGAAGTTTGAAAGTGGAAAAAGGAAAGCCAAGCGCCTTTGTTTGTGATTGGAAGAGCAATTTTGAAACCGGACCGGGTTTAAATTTCTTAGTATTATTACCATTTTATAATTAAAATTAAAACTTCTTAAATGCCCAGTTATTATAATTTAAGTAAAACAAAAAAAAAAATACAAAAACTATGCATAAATAATCAAGTTGATAAAGTATTTTAAAATTTAGTCAAAATTTTTAATTTTTTTATTGTTTAATTAATTGATGAGTTGTCGAACATTTCATTTATCCTTAATAATAAATCGACAAATATCGTATGTTTAGAATGTTTAATACTGTGCAAAAAGTTGAAGGATTTTAATAAAATATTAATTTTTATTATATTTTAAACGTTAAATGATTAATTATTTTCATCAAGACAAATCGGCAGAGAATACTAAACAGGCTGTTGATATTTCTTGGTGTTGCTAGACAGTTCATCGAGCATCTTGCTAGCACAAGACAACTCAGTTAGTAATATCCAAGAATTTATTTGATTTTTTCTCTCGGAATTTAAATAAAGAATAAAAATATTATATATATATATATATAAAGCTTCAGTTAAATACGCATCAGTTAACAATGTTTAGCAAGGGAAATACCTCGCGACCCTCTAATTTGATTGAAGTTTTTCCCTCAAGTTCTCATTTCTAACATAGAGACCCCCAGGTTAAATCTGCCGTTTCAGAATCTGTCAACTGAGACAGAATCTTCTTGTAAAGACAATCATCCTCATTTATCCTGTTGTAGGATAATTAATGTTCTTCTAATTTTCCCAACAACCAAATAACAACAGAAAATTTTTTGAGCTTTCTTTGTGATTTTCCGAGTAACCAAACACGAATAGAAAAAGAATCAAAACCCCAATTCACATCTAAAATCTCCAACAGCAAAAACAATAAAAAAGAACCATTATGGTCGGCTCGAACAACAATTGTACAGTACTACAAAAGTTACAATAGTCCCACAAACCAATCAGCACCTACACCCATGTGCCCCCAGAGGATAGTGGAACTGAAAAAACAAAATTTTTTTTCTTTTATCAAATTTAAATGTCTAAAGTACCCTCATGATGTTTATTTTCTCAAACGGCAGACTTAACTTGGGGATCTTGATTTACTAAACGGAAATTTGGGGGGGATATTTTGCCCAACCAAAACTAGGGGGTCTTGAGAATTCCCTTTTCTAGCAATTTATTTGAAAATTTATGTTTTTCTCTAATTTCAACGTCATTATATAATAAAAAAATAAATATTATTTTCAGAGTTTCGCTTCTCAAATCTCAAATCACTATAAATTCTGATTCCTTCATTCATTTAGTGCTCGTTTCACGAGCCGCCGTGATTATAACGGCGGCCACCGCAACCAGCAACCTTTTTTAAGCCCTAACCATCACACTTCACTGAGAGACTCTTTCAATCAACTCAAAACAAAATGGACGAAACCTTTATGTTGATGCTCTCAAACCTCCTCCATCTCCACAACTCCCTGGACCCCACTTCCTCCCTCCTCTCTTCCACCACAACCGCAGCAGCAGCCTCCGCCACCTCATCCACTTCCTCCCCCACCTCCACCTCCCTTCTCTCCTCTTCTTCCGCCGCTCCACTCATCTTCTTCACCCTCTCCTCCCTCCTCTCCTTCCTTTCCACCTCCAGAAAAACCTCCGAGAAAGCAACCGCCACTACCTCCTCTAAAAACAAGCAAACCGACGCCGCCGCGGGTTCCGATTCCGCCACCGATTACTCCGTCTCCGCCTTCCGCGCCCTCACAACCGAGCACATCTGGTCGCTGGACCTCCCGCTTCGCGAGGCGCACTGGCGTTCGCTCTACGGCTTGTCGTATCCGGTGTTCACCACCGTGGTTGAAAAGCTGAAACCTTACATCGCCGCCTCGAACCTCTCTCTGCCGTCTGATTACGCTGTCGCGATGGTTCTCTCCCGTCTCGCTCACGGCCTCTCTGCCAAGACCCTAGCTTCTCGGTACTCTCTAGAACCCTACTTGATCTCGAAAATCACTAACATGGTCACGCGTCTTTTAGCGACGAAACTCTACCCGGAATTCATCAAAATTCCGATCAGTCGCCGTCGTTTGATGGAAACGATTCAGGGTTTTGAGGAGTTAACATCTCTGCCAAACATTTGTGGGGCAATTGATGGGAGTCATGTAAAGATTTCTAATGCAAAATTGAAGCGCGTTTCAGGGAATCAAAATCAATATAGATGTAAATATGGGTTCAATTCGGTTTTGCTTCAAGTTGTAGCTGATCATAAGAAGATTTTCTGGGACGTCTGTGTCAAGGCATCCGGCGGAACCGAGGATAGCACCCATTTTAGGGATAGTTTGTTGTATAATCGTCTGATGTCGGGGGATATTGAGTGGGATAAAGTCACTCATGTGAGAGGTCACCACGTGAGGCCTTATATTGTAGGGGATTGGTGTTATCCTTTGTTATCGTTTTTGATGACACCCTTTTCTCCAAATGGTGCCGGGACGCCTGCCCAGAATTTGTTTGATGGGATGTTGATGAAAGGTAGGAATGTGGTGGTGGAGGCAATCGGATTGTTGAAAGCTAGATGGAAGATTTTACAGGATTTGAATGTGGGGATTAACCATGCGCCGCAGACTATTGTTGCTTGTTGTGTGTTGCATAATTTGTGTCAGATTGCAAGGGAGCCGGAGCCAGAGATTTGGAAGGAGCCAGATGAGAGTGGGAATCCAGCAAGGGTGCTTGAAAGTGAGAAGCAGTTTTTTTATTTTGGGGAGGGTTTGAGACAGGCATTGGCTGATGATTTGCATCAAAGGCTTTCAACAAGATAGTAGATGTGTTTTCAAAATTGTAATGGTATGCCCTTTTACAGGATTTGAATGTGGGATTAACCGTCATCTCTCATATGATTATCGAAGAGCATATCATGTAATTAATTATTTGCAGGATTAACTTCTCAGTTTTATTTAGTAAGCATTTGAAGTAGGTTTTGTGAACAAGTTCATATACATTGTGTAATGTGTAGTGCTGGCAGTTTATGGGGCAAAGTAATCTAATGATGATTTTGAAATTAGCCAATTTTGACTTGTGGAGAGTGTTCTACGCAACCATTATCTATCATAATGGTTTTATTCATTAAGTTTAGTTCATATTTCTCTGTTATGATTGAAGTTTTCTGTCATCCATTTGGAGAGCAGATGAAGTTATTTGGGAATTCAGTTTAAAAAGTTGCATACTTTTAAAAGAAATTAGTGTAGTTGACGAACGACAGTATGATGTGTAATTTTATAGTTGATTTTCTGGCATTTGTTCATTATAATCTTCTGTGCTGACTTTGTTGGAAGGTAAACCTTGATTTGATAAAATTAGTTCTTTATTCAATTTTCAGTCAATTTGTCAGCATAGTCAGCTTTGAGAGCAGTCCTGTGGTATGTCCATTTTTCTTAAGCTTATTTTGTAGTTTTCTTTATTATCTTCTTGCTTGCACGAGTTTATAATAAATTTCAGTTACGGATTTGATTGCCTAGTCCTCCTTGTTTTAAAGCTTGACTTCTGTAATTTTTCTTTATGCTGCTCTTGGTTTTTGGAGTTTAATAAGAAATATATCGCATGGATTTGATATTTTGCTTGCTTATTCCACTTTGTTTTAGAACTCTTGGTAATTGAGATGCAGAGAGAAATTTAGCTCACCTTTGATCCCATTACATAAAATATATAAATTCTGTACGATTTTCTAGTTGCAAAATCAGGTCGCTCTTGCACACTGCCAGATTCCTTCAACAGCATTGTTTCTGTACTGTCATGTATCTCTTTGCTATGTGGCAACTGGTTTAAGTTCTACTTGAAGCCTATTGCTATTAATTAAAGACCTCAGCAAAGGGCACTGATCAGGCGCAGAGTTGGGTTACATTTGCATTCATCACTCGACATTCTTACCCTTGAACATAGTCTTCCTTCTCTACCTCTAGAGCTGTGGAATTCTGCTTCCGCATATGAATTGCTGAAAGGCACAAGCTTTTTCTTTCCTTTCAACCATTGTTAGGCAAGGCAAACATTCTATTTCATGGTCTTTCTAAGATACATGCTGCATGAAGTCGTTCATTCATGCTGTAAAAACGTCCCATGGTTGTTTTCACGAGTTTTACCGGAACTATTTACAAGTAAAGGGGAATCTCAACGACAAAAAACGATCACACTCTTTGGTTGCCAGTTAGGAATTTGGTGGTTAAAGCATATTCCACCCAAACGTTCTGTTGCTTCCAATTATTGAAAAACCAATAATCAGTCACCGTGCCCAAAATATTACACTAATAACTATATTTAGTTAATTTTTGTATCAAAATCTTTAAGCACATCGATGTGCAACTTAAAAAAGGTTTTTTCTTTCTTAATAAGCTTGGAAGCTTCACCAAGATTCAGCAACGTACAGTGTCACAGAAACTACTCAGCCTTGGGTATAAATACGTTTCAATCTTTACATTTTGGTTGTCCTTGCTTGGATGTCAGATTGTCATCTCCCTGCTTCCGTCTTTTGGGCTTACATTTTTCTCCGCCTCTAATCTCTCTTCTAGATGCTTCCTTCCAGACTCTTCTCCACGTTTTCTAACACCGGTATTCATCAGTGTAACGATAAAGCAAGTCAATAATGATGGAAATGTACCAACTACTGTAACTAATCACTAACTGAAAGAATAGGTTCGATAAATAACACATCCATGTAACTTTCACACAAATAAAGGGCATTAAGAAGAGCAAATAGGACTCTGCCTCCTGAAGCATAGCTTCTCTCTTTTTTACCTCGAATGAAAGATGGTTTGATTAATGGAGATAGAACAGCTGCAAGGTTCCCTTCTGACCTTTGAAAAAAAAAAATTGATAAGATGAACTTGCCACAAATTCAAACACTAAATACCGTCTCTGAAATGAAAATTGTCAAAATAAATAAACAAAAAAACCAATCTTGTAAACAAGCAAATTCTTTATCAAATAATGATAAAGGGGGTTCATATCGTATGTGTGAAATATGGAGAAATGCATTCCATGAATAAAGAGTTTCATAGACAAGAACAGCTTTAGTCAGAATGTCGGCTAAAGTTGCATGTCAGCCTTCCAACGGTTTCTTGAATGGAAATATTAAGTTCTAAGAGAAATATCAAATAATGACTGACAGAAGATGTAATAGCTATTATCATGCCAACAACAGAAAGCTGTGCCTCAAAGCACAGAGAAACAAGATAAGGACAATAGAGCAACAAGTGAGGCGCAAAATGACTACTGAAAGTTTCATCAGAAGCTCATTAGTATGATCTTGCAGGAAAATTGCCAAAAGATAAAAGATAAAAACATGAGGTTAGATTAGTAACCAAAAAGAGATCCAGGGTTCTCTAAGATGCTCTACCAATTCCTTATCTGGTGTACATATACTGTTATATGCATCCATAGAGGAAAAGAAGTGGTTCAAGCTACAGACGGTACATCTACTTATTATATCATGAATAACTTAAGCGTGGTTCAATAAATGTCATAACTTACATTCCCTGCAAAAATTGCTGTGAAGCTCGGAACAGAGTCATAAATATGGAACCTATGCAGCACTTGAAAAGAATCTGGCATTATTGTGAAGGAAAATGGGGATGAAAGAGACAAAGCTCCCTTGACACAGGTCTTCATCGTGTGCCCTGGAACTTCAGCTTACTTCTTGCATCATATCCTATGTGGAACTTTAAGGAATTTACATCAGGATTACAACGGACATGGACCTTGAAATCTACCTTACACTATCCCCAGAATATGTGCCTCTCCCGCTATTTGGAAGGAGGCCATCCTTGGCCATTTCAGTGAGCACATTGAAAACTGCATCCATGTTACCTTCTTTGTGGTTGATTTCAACAAGTACTTTTGCAAGTTCAGCATCAGTGAGCCTACAGCTTCTCAGTATGTTCCCTATGACTTGGCTCAACTCCTCATTCATACCTGCTGTGAATAGAGCTTTTACCAAAGCAATAACTGTCACAGTATGAGGAACAAAACCAGAACACACCATTTCCTTGTATAGATCATATGCCTTTTGTATATTTCCACCTCTACTATGGCCATGAATAATAACATTATAAACTGCTTCATTAGGCTTGTGGTTTCTCTGAAGCATCGACTCAAAGACTTGATCAGCTTCATTCATCAAACCCTTCATACAGAAACCCTTTAAAAGAGCTACCACGCTTTTAAATTCAATATTTGTACAATTCTCTATCAATGTATTATAAGTGACATCACCAGGGACACGCTCCTCATAAAACAACTTGAGCAGAAGCCTCTTTGCTTCCCTTGTCCGAGCCTGTTTATTGAGTCCATTGATAAGCACACTGTAGGTAACAACATCAGGAAGGAAGCCCTTCTGAATCATTTCATCATGCAAATGAAAAGCCTTACTTAAATCCCCTTCTTTGCAATAAGCATTGATCAAGGCTGTATAAGTAAATTCATCAGGGGGCAGACCACCACTCAACATCTCTTGGAAAATGTCACAAGCTTCACTGAGCCTCCTCTGATCACATAGACCTTTAATGAGTGAAGAATAGGTAATGGCATCCAGTGAAAAACCTTTCTCGACAATCTCCCGCTTCATTTCAAATGCCTTATCCAACTCCTGGTTTCTGCAAAACCCAGATATAATTGTACTATAACTTACAACATCAGGGGCCAACCCTTTCTCAATCATATCACTAATTACTCCTAGAGCCTCATCCATCCTCCCCGCTATACAATGTCCATTTATAAGAGCATTGTAAGTCACTATTGAAGGCACAAACCCATTCTTAGTCATTTGATTCAGGAACCTGTAAGCTTCATTCAAATATCCCTGTTGTGAAAACCCATCAATCAATGTTGTATATGTCCTCTGATTCGGGCGAAGCCCTCTTACATGCATCTGATCAAAAAACTCCAACGCTCTATTCAAATTCCCCGCCTTACACATACTATTAATCAACGATGTATAAGTGACCACATTTGGTGACAACCCAGTCCTCACCATCTCTGCATGCAACTCAAGCGCTTCATGAAAATTCCCCTCTTTACAACATCCATTAACTAACGTATTATACGTCACCTCATCCGGAACAATCCCCTTTCCACTCATCTCCTTCAAAACCTCGCTTGTTTCCTTTAACCTCCCTTCTCTACACAATCCATTAATGATCGCATTATACGAAATCAAATTTGGTTCAATACCCTTCAAAGCCATTCTTCTCAACAACTCAAATGCGTCATCAATCCTTCCTACCTTACAATACCCATCAATCAACGTATTATAAGTAACCACATTAGCTGAACACTCATTCTTCTCCATTTTCCTGAAATACCGCAAACCCATTTCGATATTCCCTTCCCCACAAAATCCCCTCATAAATATATTATAAGTAAACACATTCGGAGAAATTTTACTCCTAAGCATTTCATCATACACCTTCTGAGCAAATTCAACCCAATTACTACCTCTAGACCTGATTATCGAATCCAAAATCGCATTATAAGACAAAAAACCGGGCATGAAACCATTAAGCTTAGCTAAATTGACAATATTCAAAGCCTTATCAATCATGTTCAAATTAGAGTAAGATTTCACCACCAAATCGATGACCGCCGAGCTCGAGTTTGAATCACAAAGATAGTACGTCTCCTTGAGGCAGGAAAAGACGAAACTGCCCTCGTCGTTGTTGAGGCTGAGGGCGAGGTTCTGGGCTAGGGTTTGGGCACTTTTGTAAAGCTTGAAATTGGTTAAAATGTGGAGGGTGAGACATTTTAATTTGGGGGTGAAGAAGGGGTGAGGCTCAGCCCAGGTGAGGAATTTTAGCGTTAGGGTTCGGTCGTACTGGGTTTTGCGGAGTAAATTGAAGGCGGCTTCAGGGGTAAAAGTGGAAGAGAGATAATCTAGCTGGTAGGGATGGCGTTTGAGGAGTGTTAGAGCTTTGTCTGCTAGGAGGGCGTCGTTAGGTGCTGAGAGCGTGGAGAGTGATCGGCAAATTTGGAGTCCTCGGAAGGGCATTTTCGGAATCTAGAAAATTAGGGTTTTACAGAGGTTTTGCCCTCCGAAATTATTTGAACTTGAACCGGTAGCTCTTAATTCTTTTTTTTTTTTTTTAACAAAATAAATTTAATTCCCCGAAGACTAGAAGCACTTAATTTTATTTTTTTTTTAAACAAAGGACTTAATTCCTAAAAGACAAATTAATTTAAAATAAATATAAAGATTTATAGTGACTATTCTGGAAATTCTTATGAATCCTTTGGAGAATTGACTATTTTTTGAAATTTTATAATGACATCAACGCATCAGTTTTTTCATTGACTTGTGGTAATATTTTCCTTCAACTTTTTTAAATTTAGTAACTTGTTAAAATAATTATTAAAAAAATAAATCTAATGTTTCTTTTACATTTAATCAGGTTTTAACTTAATTCATCGACAAAAAGATATATTTTGTAAATGTCAAAATCAATAAAATTTATCTAATCTCAAAGATCAGCTACACCAATCCTCTTCAGAAAATTACCACAAAGAATGCTTATAGAATCATCAATCAGTGCACAAGGAGCAAGGTGTAAGTAAATGGACAACAATTTCCTTCTTAATATAATACAAACATTTCAGAAGCTTTCATCTAATATAGCTTCCAACAATGCAGCAGCAGTAGCAGCTACAGTATTAACAATCCACTCCATTTTCAAACTTCAATACAGAAGTGGAAACAGGATAAGTGGAACAACATGTACGGAGAGCTTCAATTGAGGTAAACAAGAAACCATATGTATGCCTGTTAGCCAATGCAGACTACCTATACTTATACTTTACAATGTATTGCCAATAATGTCCTCGGCGGCCTCGAAACGAACTGCCTGCAAATTTGATAGAAAATCCTCCAGGAGAGAACCGGGATGAGAGTGAAGACTCAAACTTCCGGTTGAAGTGGGGCGTTGGGGCAGTGCTAGCAACACTAGAATCAATCATCACTTGCTGTGTTTGTACACTAACATCTCACGTACTTCATTGCTATGAAGCGTACAGAAGTTACCTCATATGTGTCACAAACTTTAAATCATTATTGTGGCTTTACTAGGGTTCGGCTAGATGGACCGTGCAACAATTTGATAAACCCAAGGAAGCTTAGCTTCCCATCATTATGCCTAATCCAATCATTGAGAACAGCATGAACTGGAATTGAAGGGCCAAGTCCAAGTTCCTGAAAAAGAATTCCGTAAGAAAATATATAGGCAAACAAGCAATTACTAGAGAATGGAAGAATGAGGAAAAAGGTCAAGAGTATGATTCTCCTATATCTCTCAATTTTTTCTTACTGACATTTTGTTTCAACGGCCAAAAAGGTCTAAAAAAAAATGAAGAGAAGAATGCCCATATAACATTGGTGTATGAGTAAAGATAGTAATCTTCTTGTTTACTTTGAGGAGGAGCTGCTCAGTACCCACTACCATCCCAGTTACTTCTAATATAAACAAGCAAGATATTGATATTGAATTATGAAGAAAGCCCAATTTGATGGTAAAAAACAAGTTATATTGGAATTAATTTGCTTTTGTTGGGTTTAGTCTAATTTTAAAAATAACATAATAGGACCCTAAATGTGAAATTAATCACACACTGAAATTCTCTAATATCTTAAAAACTTCCAACTTACAGAAGCAAGTTCCTCGATAACAATAGGCCTGTTGCCATCCTTCTCAAAAAACTCATATGCACAACGAGCATGCTGTTCCCAGTGATCATGAGCCTCCAGCTGATGGACACTTAATGCAGCTGCACAAAATTCTTCAAAATCCATTCTTCTGTATTGAAGCGCATTTAACTGTTGTGAAATGAAAATGAAATATTAGGCATTTTAGAAGCTCAAAGTCTATAAACAATCCAATTTCTGAACAAAATATTCAAACAATCAGGAAAAAGTACGTACTGAGGCAAGAAAATCGGGGATGCGAGAATCCTTCATCGCATCTGTTGCATTTTTCATCAGGGCCTGAACAGAACACAATGACAATTAAACTTATTGTGATCCAGTAACACTATTTGATTTGAACATGTGAAGGGGAGATATGGCACCAACCATCTTAATGTTCTCCAAGGTTATGCAACCATTTTTGTTTGGCTCCAGTAGAGCAAACTGCTTCTTCAAATAAAAGAGTTCATCAATAGTCAAAGTCTTAGACAAGGCCTGCAAAAGAGATTCACAAAAGGGAAATAATTAATGGTTAATTAAAAAAAAAATAGGACATTTACAACGAAAGATATACTTGTGTTGAGTAAACTTCCTTCAAATACAAAGCAAACATGAAGATAATCTTATGCATTGAAACCCAAACTCTTCTTCAAATTCCTGTCATTGGCAAGTCCTATTAATTCATGGACATTATGGAAGTTTCCAAATGCAAAACCAAGAACTGTAGGGCTTATATAATCGAGAACCTCAGTTGTAGTTGGGTACATCATTACTAGTCAATATAACATTTCACTCTCTCAGCCCCAGAAAAATTATCCTTTCACCTACAGTCACTCCACAATGTTTGACTATTGCAAGTCTATTAACAACTCTAAAAAACTGTTTTCTTCACGATCCATATCAGAGAACTAAACATCTTGTAAACAGTGTAAAAGCTAGACAACTTCAACACCATATGAATGTGTTAATCAGATTCCTTACAATGTTGAAATCTTTTCCAAGAAGATAATTATTTAAAAAATGAAGCAGTAATAGACACATCATTTGCATGATTGCCCACCACTTGATTTCAGAAAATGCCTGGAGTTCGTAGCAATGTCATTTGAATTCAAGAAAAGCAGAACTCAGCTTAGTCTACTCTTCCATGGTTTATGAGACATAAAAAACAGTATGAATTATAACCTTATATTAGGCAAAGTCCAGGAAAATTATTGGAATTTCTTCAACATCTACACACCTTTAAAGCAGCCTTACGCAAAGAAGATGACCGCATATATGTCTTCATGAGTTTCAATATTAAAATATCAAGAGGTACTTTTACATTATTACAATTTCGGATCCAAGGATGACCTGAAAACAAGAAACCATGGGTATTCTTGAGATTGTGATAGTGGTAAACCTGATAATATGAGAGCAAATAATGTGCACTCACACAAAGCTTGAACAGCTGTCATCCGTTTCCTAGGGTCCTTGATTAGGAGGCGTTTGACAAAGTCTTTCGCTTCTGAAGATAATAAAGGCCAGGGTCCATCATCGAAACTTGGATCAGCTTTCAAGACTGCTCGAAAAATTCCAGACTCAGTGCGGGCCCAAAATGGACGACTACTGCATAAAAGGATATAGGCAATCACGCCTATACTCCACACATCAGCCTCTGTAGCATAAGATCTATGCAGAACTTCAGGGGCCACATAATATGCACTTCCAACAATGTCATTTAGCCTTTCATCTGTAACCAACATTACCATGCAAATTAATTCAGTGTTCCAAAGGCTGACTTAAAAACAATAAGAAAATAAATAATAATGATAAAAACAAGTGAAACAAGACTCATTGGAGGAGAAGACGGACCTGGTCTAACAAAATCTGATAAGCCAAAGTCTATGGCTTTCAACTGAGAGTTCTCATCCTTAGAAGTATATAGAAAGTTCTGATCCAGCAAATTGTTAAATTTAGATTAAAACATGAAAATACAAAAATATATAAAGAAATCAAAATTGTTGTAGGCGGATGCAATTACCCATTATCTACCATGAAAATATAGTAATTCCAAATTACCTGGCCAGACATGATGATTTAGTGGTGAAAATGACTTAGGACTTCTAGCAGATATTAACCACAAAAATGTTTATTTGCTACATAGAAATTAATTATCAGACTGATGTTGTCACATTGAAGCTTATTCAAAGATTGGAAGTCAGAAATTTAGAACGGATATCACACACTTGTGGTCCTTGATTAAATCAGAATTTGGAGCAATATAGGATGAGAAATAGAAGTACACAAACCACTGGATACAAGTAGCTACAGGCTGCAATGATACACAACTTACAAATGCACGTTAATGAATCTAAGAAAGTAGAATAGTAACACCACCTATGCATTCGTATATGTGGGATAATTTGCAGAACCTTAAATCCCATTAGTCTTGTTACGTCTTACAAGGTCTTTATTTCCAGAAAAAAAAAACCATTGAATTTCTATGGGAGATGCAGAATGAGTATCAATATATTGAATGCTCAGCTCTGTCCAAGGCTGTTGGGGTAACCCCAAATAAGATCCAACTAAAAGGATTAGCTTATCAGCTTTAAGTTTCTCATTGTTAGGCAAAAAGAAGAATGTTATATAACAATTTTCTTTTGGGCCAAAAGGCACCATCTGTGGAACAAAACTTGAGTCTGTTTTTCACAACACAAGATAAGGCAAGGGGACTAGACCAACCAGGTCCACTTCCAGAAATTCCCGTCATCAGGTTAATTTTCCAGTCCAGGAAACTGTCAATTGAGTAATCCCAAATCATCCGCAGTTATTGCTAATATATTCAACTTCCCTGCAAGCATTTAGTGCTCTAGCTATAAAGAAAAGAAAAACATCCACCTCTGGTTTAAGATCTCGGTGCACCACGCCCTGGATATGGCAAAAAGCAACAAAATTCAGTATCTGTACCAAAACAGCCTTTGCATCATCTTCTGAGTATTTCCCACCCCTAGAGTCATAATAGAATAACTAGTCAGAGATTATAATGTATAATAAAATGCACAAGCACATTTCCACCTTTTTAAAAATAGTGAATACTGCAGACATCACCTTGAGAGTATTCTATCTAGGAGCTCCCCTCCTTCACATAACCTGTTAATTCAATTAAAATTTATCAATTTCAGTTATGTCAGACATCTCTTATATCTCAAAATCAAGCACCCACGTTCCCACCCATTTTTGTCTCAAATGGACAAATCCAGACTGACAAAAGCTCAAGGTTATATGTTTGTACAAAGAACTTTGAAAAGGAAAAATATTAGTGGTTCTTATAGAACCCTCTAGGAATATAAAGTTCATCTCAATAATTAATTAATTTCCTTGCGCAACTAAAACAAAATATAATCCGAAACAATAATGCATGTTGCAAACTTACTCCATAACGATATAGACATTATCATGGTCTTCAAATGCATCATAGAATTTTACTAGATTGTTATGTCCTGCCAAGGCCCGCAATATTTTCACCTCCCTTCTCACATCTTCAATCGCAATAGCTGTCGTCATCTGGTGATATAAAATAAATCACAGTTAGATAATATCAGAGGGAGAAAACCCAAGAAAAAAATCTACAACTATGCTGTCCTAATACATTTTATAAGGGAGTAAAAGACACACAAAAAAGTATCCCCAAACCTAACAAATAGTAGGAAAATAAATTATTCAACTAAAGGTCATCAACCTATATATCATTTGACAACTAATGGCCTCATACTAGATGCTAATCACTAATCATGTGAGTCTATTTAAATTAGAACTTCTACCTCCTCATATCGATAAAACAAACTCTTTGTGTATATCTAGACATACATTTAATTATCTGATTTGGGTAATTCCAGTTGAATCCAAGAACATCAGAGATGAAACTTATGATTTTCACCTATTTTAGCACAGAATTTCAAGCTTGAATGTCCCTGTCCCATATTGATCTCAGCCATGACTGTAAAGTTAGCAAAATAAAACTGTAGGAAAATATTGTCTCTGCATCCTTCTTTTGAGCATAGACAAGCTACATTATCCTACCTTAAGTCCAAGATCTTGACATTCTTAGTGCTGGTTTACTGTTTAAAATAAAATAACCCTTCTTAATAGAGGGTCTAAATAATTGAAAAAAGCATCTCAGGTTCGATACAGTCAGAGGAAAAGATAATCCAAGAATCAAGATAATGTTTCAATCCTTTCGAAGAATGTTCAAATCAACTACAGTAGCTAACCAATAAAATACTGGCTGAAGATGCATGTATCCCAGTTGGTGGCCTATGACCAAATAAAATAGCTGGTTTCTCGTTTGGCAGTAAGCATATACTGGTGGTGGGTATCACTGGGAATGCTTCTGCAAACAATATTCTTTGTCGGTAGGCCCATGTTACGACCCCATATGGAGACCAGAACCCCATTGTTAATAGTTAAGTCCACCCAAAACCATTCGTTTACGTACTTCATTTGATTCTTTTAAACAAGCTGTCAAAATCTAAGTGCTTCACACGCAAAATTTAACAGTAGCTTCATTCTTATTCACATGACACGCACTACCATCAGCTCCCAAAACGACAACTCAAGACCAAGAATGATTTGATATAGACCTGAAATATATCCAATAAGATGTGCTAAGCCTTGAATTCTATATGAAAATATTCAAGGTCAGGTGGACCTACACGTTAATTTTCATCATTGACCAAGAAAAAAAAATAAACAAAAAAAATAGGTCACGCTATACATCTCTTACTCAAATTCCAATATCATGAAGCCGTGTAAACTAAAATCTACGCCTTATATTGTCCATCTAAATAATAGTTAAACACCAAAAAAGAATCTCCACCGATACCACCATCATCATGTCTCTCAATATCTTATCATTCCTTGATTCAGAAACGAAACTCTTCAGCCAACTTTTTCTTCAAAGTACTAGGAAAACTCTTCTTTAACAAATTAATGAATAAAGAAATAAAAAGAAAAGTTCATTGGGTCTCCTGAGATCAAATCAATACATGCAAAATCGCTGATTACGAAAATTCATCAAAAACGCCTTTTCGAAGACTATCTAAATTTCCTTCAAAACCACAAAAAATCTTACTAAAAATAAACAAAACTAATAAAAAACCCTGCAATTAGATCGGTACAGAAAACCAACCAAATAACCAAACAAAAAAGGGGCAGAAAGGCACATAAAAATACATAACATAACAACCCTTTTGCAGAAAATAAAATTAACAGAATTTAACGTATCTGCAAGTTCAAATTTTTCCAATGATTGCATATAAGAAAGAGATTGCTTTGTGTTTGAATTATTGTCTGACTGACTGACCTTGGCTTTGGGAATCACTTTGACAGCAACTGGCTGGTCTCTGAGCTCACCTTTCTTGTACTTAGCAGCACAAGTATACCCAAAATGCCCTCGCCCCACCTCATCACCCAACTCTAACCGACTCTTCAACTCTTTCGAGAACCCGAACCTCTTGTCCAGTTCCGCCACCTCCTCCTCCTCCTCCTCCGGGATCGTCACCGCCTTCTTCGCCTGCCGCCTCCTCAAAACAGCCCTAATGTGCTTCGCTGGCGACGGCGGAGGAAACGGCCTCCGCAAAAAACGAAGGGGAGTCGAGTTCCCGTTCCCGCCCTTCGCCAACGGAGACTTCTTGGAAAGAAAAGCGGCGGGGCTGGGAGAGTAGAAAGGGAATAAAGGCGACGAAAAATATCCCTTTTTGGTCTCCGACACGACGTCGTCTTCTTTCTCTTTGACAGGAGATGGAGGAACGGAAGCGAGATGGTCAGCGAGGTTTCGAGGCGAGTAGGGGTTGGGCTTCGATGGCTTAGATACGCAGACTCCCATTGCGTCTCTGAACGACGATTGCTAGAGCCTGGAGCTGACGGAGCTGACGGGGCCGAGAGCGCTGACGCAAAGCTATGACTTCGTGCTAATGAGGAGAACGAGCGAGTGGGGTTCGCATTTGTTGGAGATGATGAAGTGAACTGCACCGAGCTGAGCTGGACATAGTTTTGTGGACACGTGGCTTGCACATGAATTAAATATTTTTAATGTTTTTCCCCCTTTTCCCCTGCAAAAAAGTAAGTTTTAGACGGCGTTAAAAAAAACAAAACAGTGATCCGTCATCCGTACAATTATTGTATCTGCACAATGGTGTACAAACTTAATTATGTCATAAATATTTGAGAATTATTGAGTTATTAACCCCTATATTTATATTGATATTTTTTTATTAATTTACATTATCTTGCCATTAATGTAATGATTATATTGACATAAGTCAATTAGCTAAGTAAATGTTATTGTTTCACATGATAAATTACATGTCTATCGATTTATCTTTTCCTTTTTTTGGTTTTTGATCTTTAGATATCAATAGTTCGAAAACTTCTTTTAAGATATTAAGTTATCGAATACTAAAGATTGATTAAAATAATTTTAAATTATCAAATTTCAGTTATAATAACTAAATTTTTTGGAGCAATGATTATGATTTAAAACTCTCTATTAATTTTAATTGTTATTTTTATCATGTTTATTCTTAATTAACCTTTGTTTTTAATATCTAAACATACGATATATAGTTAATATCGAAATTAAATATTTACTTTTTATTTTTGTAATGTAGATAATGTAGATAACAGGGGAATTATCAACCGACCCCCTTTAATATGCTAAAACTAACCGTGCCCTAACTTTTTCGAAAAAACCAAAACGAAACCCCAAGTTGTTATTTGTTAATATGTGTTCCATGAAGTTGTCAGAAGCAAGGTAACAAGGTAATTTGACTCGGGCCAGAAATCTTTTAGATAAAAATTAATAATATGAAATTTTGACAAATTAAGCAAACTAAAAAAAAACCACAGATTGTTAAAGACAAAATTTTTCACTATATAAAAAATTGTTATAATCATATAAATTTTCGCCTCATTTCTAAACCTCAAAATACACTCACACTCTACTCAAGTATTCTCCCACTTATACCTCTTAGAAAAGAATTTACACTACTTTACCAGAGAGAAATTTTGACTAGAGTTAAAACAATACTTAAAAACTATAATATAGATATAAAAGTAGCCAAGAAGTAGACTTATTTATATACATCCTCAAGTCTCTTTCCAACTTGTATCTAAGCAATATGAGACTAGTTTATTTATATAGTTTTCTTACTCTTCTCCTTTCCTTTTCTTAATTGAAAAAAAAAATCTACTTCATTTCTTTGTTGATCTTTCCTATTTAAAATAAGATTTTTCATTTTTAACTAATTGAAGTAGGATTCTCTTATTTCCAATAGGATTTCTTTTATTTTAAGATTTATTTATTTAGCCACTATTCTAACAAATCTTCACCTTGCCTAATAAAATCTTTAACATTAGCTCTTATTGATAACCACAATTTTCAAACCAATAAATTATCATACTCCAGTATAAAAAGTATACCCATTTAGAATAAATCATTCTAAGAATTTCACTTCAGTTTTATGTCAAAAGATCTTTGATGAAAATTTATAGTGCAACCCCCGTGTTTAACTTTTATGGGAGTTCCTCAAGGTCAAACCAATGCCGTTGTGTAAATTATGAACCCACTAGTAGTAATGCATCATCTTTCATGATAACTAGTGACATGCCGTGAGGATGTACATGTCCTTCTCAAAAAACAAGATCATCTTTCATAACATTGAGAGACACTGTTAGTGGTATTGTCAACATTTTCATTTACTGACATGGAGTTACCAGCCAAATTTGTTTCACCATTTTAAAAGTTTTTTTAAGTGCCCATATTGTCCACACTTCCAACAAACTATTCATTCTTCTTCTTTCCACTTGCAGTTGCCACATATACTAAATTCTTAGAAGGAGAATAATTTTCACTAGTCAACCTTATGTCTTCAAAGAAGAGTTTAGAGATAACTTTAAAGGGATCTAATTCTTCATTCTCATGTAGCAAATGTTCATAAGAATGTGAAAGATACTAGATGAGTCTAAGAGTTATATCCTCCTTATCAATTTTATTGCCTCCAATTCCGATACAATGTCATTGAGAATACTCATATTATCTGAGATTTTCATACCTTCATTCACAAGTAGTGTATGAAGATTTTTTTTAGATATACTCAATTTGAGACATCTTTCATTTGATATAACTCTTCAAGTTTCTCTGAAATTTTATTGGCTATAGATATTCTCTTCACATTAACTAGAAAATTTTTAGCAAACACAGACGTATTGTGCTTGTAGCTCTCAAACGAGTTCTTCCCAATTTTTATTACTCATCCTGGATTTGCTAGATATTCAAGATTCACCAATAGTGCTAGTGAAAACAAGGGTTAGTTTTCTGTTCAAAGCCTTGTGTAAGCTATATTGAATTAGAACATCTTTGGCTTGTACTTGCCATAAGCCAAAATTCATCCTCCCATCCAATTTCTTTATTTCAACATTCATAAAAGACATCTCTTTTTGCATTTCAAGCCATAATTTTGACGCACTTCTAATTTTAATGAATTTACTGCAAATGAATATTACTCACTAAGTAAGCTCCCATAAAAGATTAGAATGATTATTACAGTCCACTTAAAATTTAACCTCCTTAGACTATTAGTCTTTTAGATAGAGTTTCCTTAGACCATAATTTTTCAACTACCAAACCAAAACTTCAATATATTACCTCCACGACGAGCCTTAACTTTAATACCACTTGTTGCGAATCAAGGAGAATAATAGAGAAAAATAAATGAGCACAACAGAAGAATTTATATGAAAGACTCTAAATCGAAAAAAAAAAAAAAGATAGACTATCAAAGACGAAAATTTCCACTATGAAAAATTATTATATTCTTATATATTCTTGCCTCACTCCCAAACCCCAAAATACACTCATACTCTACCCAAGTATTCCCTCACTCACACCTTTTAGAGAATAAATAGTTTACACCACTTCCAAAAAAAAAAGAATTTTGCTTATAGCTAAAACAATACTTGAGAAACTTTATTATGGGATCAAAGCAATCAAGAAGTAGACTCTTTTATATAGGTCCTTAAATCCCCTTTCAACTTGTATCTAAGCAATATAAGACTAATGTATTTATATAATTTTCTTAGTTTTCTTATTTTCTTTTCTTAATTTAAATATAAATTTATTTCATTTTCTAGTTTATATTTCTTATTTAAAATATGATTTTCCTTTTTTACCTAATTGAAGTAGGATTCTCTTATTCTCAATATGATTTTTTTTTCTTATAAGATTTAGGAATATTTTATTTATTGAGCCACTATTCTAAAACGTTAAGGCCACCACAACTGTTGCTGAAAAACCAATCACCCACAGAAAGATGATGATGTGTGGTGGCTAACTTCATGTGACAGGGGAGGAAGAAGATTATACAAAGGGAATATAGTAACTTTAGTATTTTTAGGACAATTGTCTGACAATTTCAGAAACGCACAGCCTAATGGAGACTAATGGTTGGGGGTTTCTCGTTGGTTTTGGAAAAGTCAGGGGTTTCCATAATGTTTTGGCATATAAAATGGGTCGACTGTCTTCCCCTTAGATAATATAATTATTTTATTATGATTTTTTTTTTTGGTAATTTAAAGTAAGTTATCTTCATCGTAATTAGAAATAAGCATTAAACAGGTGAAATTAATATAAAAGGAGTTACTTATATGTACAATATCATACATATAATTAATGCACACGTTATGATATTTTTGGATTAACATGCACGTAACATGTGAAATGATACATTAATAAACTAATTAATTAATTGATTATCTAATACGACCCAAATCTTTTCGTCAAGTAATCATGATGATTAAAAAAATAAAATTAAATCGTCTCTTTTTCCGCTAAACTCTGTCGTTTCATCATTATCCTTACTACACCTTTCCGTTCTTCTACAACTTAATTATTCGAACTTTGTTTAAATATTATAAGTCTAGTCAAAGATGATTATTATTACTAAAATAATTAGAAAAAAAATAATAATATGCATGGATTAGGTAAGAGATTATTGAATCGTATCTTTGATTTTTATTAAATAAAGTTAGTAGGTATAACGGAACTCTAAAGAATTCAAGACTATATAAATAATAGAGATGTCATAAAAAATAATCCAAATTAGGGAACTTAAATTTGATTGATTTTTGAAACAATCACTCGACATTATCATCTATGCTTGATAGACACTATTAGATGGTTTTAGACAGTATCAAACACTAGTGTCTAATACTCGATATTCTCTATCGGACACTATCTGATATTATCAAGCGTGTTTATTATCAAACAAAGGGTTATGATATCTAAATTTTTTAAAGACGGATCAAAACTCAAATGTTCACTTGATTTTTGTCAACTTCTAGCTATGAGATTATTGAATGGTATCTTTTATTGTTATTAAGTAAAGTTATTAGGTATGACGATATAAGTAATATGCATACAAATATTTAGGTGACACATCTTGTTGGGATTATCGACAGCATGGTAAAATATCACTTAATTATCCGCTTAATCAAACCGCTTTGATGACGAATCCAGTTGTAATTATTGAAATTTACAAGATTAATACTCGAAAAGTGAGTACACATGTCCAACAAATTACTAGTCCTTGTCTTCCACTAAACCCTTTATTAGGTTTGATTCACGTAACATCCTAATTAATTATATATACATACAAATGTATATGTTAATTTCCATGATTTCAGTAGCCACAACTTTTGTGCAAATCAAAACAAACAATTTCTTCAGCCCTATTCAATTGTCAAGGGGCCAAGAATTAAATAAAGAAGAAACTATATGGCTGTTTTTTTCTTTGAAAATTAATTTGAATGGTCCCCTTATCATTATTTTCTTTTGATGTTTAGGTTTCCTCTCTCTTTCTCTATATATATATGTCAATTAATTTAATTAAAGTGTGTTTCATGGTATAGAGCAATATTGACAATGTTGATGGTATGACTCATATATCATATATCTATGGAAGGTGGTTAGTTGTTGGAACAGGTATGGTATGATATTGTAAGGGTATTTTGAGAATTATGGTATATTATATATTCTTATTGATGTAACCCTAATTTAAATAGTAGATTACTTTGTTGTCATAATGGATATAAGCTTATAGCCGAACCACTTTAATTCGTATGTGTTCTTCTCCTTTCTCCTTTGATTCTCATTTATTGCACAACAAACAAGCCTACATTTCCTCAATCTTCAAGTGAAGAATCATGTAATTAAAGGACACTAACCTGCATTTGACAATTGTGTACCATATGTAGAGCTTATGTCAAGGTTAACTTGATTTTGATATTTGTTTTGGTCGATAAAGCTAACTCAATTTGTGGTCCTAGAATTTTGAGAGAATTTATTCATTTTAAAGGGTTTATTATTAAAAAAAAAAAAAAACCAAACTAAAGGATTATTTAAAAATTAATATATGTAGTAAAAATTCAGATGTTATGATTTTTTTAACAAATTGATAATCTGACCTTTTTTTTTATATTGTTAGACACTAACACTCGATATTTGACAAGTTTTTTTTTTGGACGTGTCAGATGTCGAGTGTAAGTGTCCATCAACAAAAAAAAAAAAAAAGCAAGGGACTGTTGGGCAGGACCTTGAAACCAAAATTTTCATCTTCTAAATTATTTTAAATAAAAGTCTCCCTAATTTGAGTCTTTTTTTTTTATAAATAAATATAAAAATTTCCCCTATTAAGACAGGAATCGAGTATAACATTGTGTAACAAAATCAGCGATAACCTTTATTCTTTGTTTTCCCAAACAAAAACTTATCCAAAGTCTAAATGAAAACAAATCGAAAATTTTTCAAAAAATCTACCTAGAATTCCTACCATCCACTAATTATTGGTGTTGCCTATTTGCCTCAACTTTGTGTTCCTTAAAGGGTGCTCAAAATTATTGATTCTATGTGGAAATTCTTGACATCTAGATTTCATGATTGAGTTTGAAACACCAGTGGTTTTCCCACTAAAATTGTCATATTCTCAAATTATTAATGGTGTAAACACTCAAACAAACTTCTCTCCCTAACATGTTTAATTTATTTTCGAAAGATAAGTTGTTTTTTGTTTGTGAGGTCTACAAATCTTTCATTTCAAACCGAGAAATTAAATTAAACAAACCAGCCTCCTAATTTTGTAAATAAGTCGAATTTAATAGTAAATTATAATACAACACAATACAATGAACGGAAAAATTTTAAAAATATTCTTAATTCTAAAGCTATTTTTTTAAAAAAATCTTTTTGTTTCTAAATTTTTTTACGTTATAACCTTCAACTCTACGGCTTTGCAACACTCGTAGAGTTCTAAAACACAGTCAAAAAGTTGTAAAGTTATAAAATAGATGGCTATGACATGAAAATTTTTTAAAACAAGATTATTTTTTATAACATCTTTATTTATTTTTTTTTAAAGAAGAGATGGCAATTTAAGTTAAGGTGGGACTTCATCGACTCAACGCTATGAAAACAACTAGTAGCTAGCTACGACAACAATTGGTGGTGAACACAATTAAATTAATTAAAGAGGTAGAAGTTCAAAGCCCCACTTGGCAGCTCACTGTTGACGAAAAGTACCACATGTGAGCGGGCGTCGGCGAGTGGCTTTTCCCCACCATGGCACCATTTGATGATAACAACACATAATAATATATATACTATATGATGCCATAGTGTGCGTGATACATAATTGTTGCACATAAATCATGTATCACAAGCTTATGAGCTATCAATGATCATTATTGTTCGGTTCTCTCTCTACATCTATCATTTCCCTTTTCACATAACACCAAACACACTCACCTCTCATTATAGGAAAAATTATATACGCACTCTTATAGTATAACCTAAGTAAAATAGTCACTTTCATTAATTTTTTTAGTAACGTATAACCCCCACTTTCACGGTTCTATTTGAGGATATTAACAACTTAAACGAGGAAAAAAAGTTACACACGCATCCCAATAATATAGTCTAAATAACACCACCATCTTTATGAATTTTTCTTTTATTAACACTTAGCCCTCACTTTCACTAGGGTGGTGGGTTACTTACGCTATACCATGCGTGTGCTTCTAATTTTCCACTCCTTTTGTTGAATATTTCTCCAGTTCTAACAATTCAAGTAATTCCTATAAAACTTCTCTTACTTTCACTTTCTCAATTATCCTTCATTTTCCTTTTCTTCTTTTATTCGTTTCCTTCAATTTTCTCAAACTTTTGCATTACTTTGTCACTATCTTTAAAATATAAGTAGAAATGATGACAAGAAAGGTAGTAATACGAAAATCATTAGAATCCAAGTATAGGTTATGAAATTGTTGATAAAACTAAATACAATTATCTGAAAATGGTAGATCTCCGAAGAGAAATATTATATATAGATGGATCTCCACCAATTTGGCCACCTAACTGTATCTCATACGTAAAATTAATAAATTTATATCGTATAAACATTTTGCTTGCGTATATATGATACAAGTTCTCTAACTTTAATATATAGATGACATAATGCATTCATAACCCTTTAAAACTTTTCGTGTAACAATTGCGTGTACGTATTTTCCTATTATTGTACTCATTATGTCCAAGACTAATTTTTTTTCCCGTGACTTTATTATCAATAAAGGATTATATGCTTTCATCAAAATGTCTATACAAATACTTTTGAGTGATTGGAAAGATATCTCATCTCAACCACTCCAAGCATGTAAATTGTGAGAATCGTTTTAAGAAACAAGTTCAAGAAATTCAAATTCAAGGGTTATGAATGACAGAGAGATTGCACAACTTTCAAAGATCTTTGGTTAATCAAATTTATTTCTGATATGAAAAGGAATCGTACGTCGTCGTCCAATGACCTACCAATGACCTATCTTTTTGTGTCATTGAATTGAATTGAATGGTTAAATCCGTGGGATGCGAAAAATAAGAGGCTATTAGTGCGTGCATGCATGTAGAGTTGTAGACTTTTGGTCTCGTTAAGGTGATTCATGTGTTTCGCTTTTAGTAGTAAAGGGGGATGCATATTTCTTTATGCATGGGCCACAGAATTCATACGTTGAATAGAAAAGTCAAATCCCCACTTTATTCTTTCTTCTTTTGTGGATACAAAATATAATAGTTCTGAAAACAATATCAATTATCATCATTGAGAAGTAAATCCACAGATCCAATAATGAACAAGGCTGCTCAGCTTCGACCTGGCCAGACCTTAGCCAATGAGTGGTGATCCATTGTACCGAAATTGATTAGACATGGGCGGCAAGTGGAGGAGGAGTCTTAATTATAAAATGGTTTTCTGCTATAAATTATGAAAAATGTTTTTAAGAGTTCTCATGATAAGGCTTCAAGTAAATTTTATAGTAGAATTCTATGGAAATCAAAGCTAAAATATAATGCAAGTTAAAATCATGTTTCATTTATTTATACAACCATCCACGTATATATAATTTATTATATATATATGATTATAGCTCGTAAAAGAGCTATAGGGAATTTATTTTTAACATAATGCACTAACCAGAGGGAGTGGTGTACGATTTTGGCAAACCTTATGGAGGGTTCATGAGATTTGCTCTCCAAACTTTAAAAAAAAAAAAAAAAAACCCTCAAAATTTTTGGGTTTGATNCCTTATGGAGGGTTCCTGAGATTTGCTCTCCAAACTTTAAAAAAAAAAAAAAAAAACCCTCAAAATTTTTGGGTTTGATCAAATTTTCAATCGATGTAAAACGCTTTTTTAATATCTTATAAACTATTGCAATTTACTTAAAATTTAAATATTTGTTAACATTATTATAAATAATAATTATTTTTTAAGATAAACACTATTTAATATTGAAAATTTTTAAGAAAGTGATCATCTGATAAGTGAAGTACCTACGTTGCGTTATTTTGGAAAGCCCAAAACTCAGTTTCGTCTAACACAATAATCAAACCACCGTAACCGAGTCCGATAAGCAAGATTCTTTTGCTCATTCCTGACCTTTATCAATCAAAAAGACTTAATTCAGATTGTTAATTACATGCCTAATTGATGCTTAATTAGGACTTAATAATAGATTACTTTTAACATAGCTAAAAATGATTATTGTAGAAATCACAGATTAAGATCCTAGTTAAGCTGGGCTATATTAGCTTAATGAGTGGCACATATGGGCTTTGGTGGTGCCCAATTGGAGAAATAGCTAGAGCAAGGTCTTGGATCTTTAATTTATCTGTGATATTCCCGGCACTTCTGCACTAATTGATTGTATACTAGAGATTACCTCCCAATTTGAGCCATGCCTATTCTTAATTCTTCTTAAATCTAAAAAAGATTATGAAAATGAATCCAGACTACGGAGGTGTTTGAAAATTGATCTGCTTTTGAAAAATCTAAATGTCATTGACCCCTTTCGAAATATAGACAATGTTTAACAGTATCTGATAATATATATCAGGTAATGTTCAATATACGTCTTATAATGTCATGCGTCTAAACTTTTAAATAATGATTAACGTTCAACGAATCCCTTTAATATGAGTTTAATTTCCCCTAAACTTTAAGCAAAACTTCAATTAAAATTAATATTATAAAGCAACTGAACAACGTATCAAAGTAAAAAAAAAATAGGTAGAAACTTCTCTCCATTTTTAATGCCGACAATAGGTTCTTCTTACATATAAGTCATTAATTTATAGAAAATATTATAGATTATAGTATGTAATGCTAGCTTTCAATCAAATTCTATTATAATAAAACAAACACCTTTATATTATTAGCCTAAATACACGAAGACTAAACAAAAAATCAAACTTTTCTAAATGGATAATACCACTAAGTACCCTTAGGGTTTCATGCAATATTTGGCACAGACGTAGTTTCATATTTGTATCACTGGAGCCCCCAAGGTTTCCATATTTTTATCAATCCACTAAGTACACTAGCAGTTTGGTTAGGTTTGGTTAATTTGTTTGACCTCCAACAAGTTGACATATGAGAAAGAAGATAGTTGTAGCTTATAGAGTATATATATATATATATATATATATTATAAGATTTACCAAACCCTAGGATAGTTAGTGATAATATTCCCTTTTCCAATTATATAAATCCGAATGATTCCATTAAACATAGATCAAATAAAAACAAGACGGCCAATGACTACATATATTTGTGCCAAGCTGCTCATGATACAACAATGTTATAATTCTCCCAAAATTTTATTTGAAAAACCATTTTGTTATAATTAATTAGGGTATTGATATACTCTCATTATTTGCTAATTAAAAGATTATATGTAGATATCAGTACTAGAGAGACGACACGATACAACTCCCATTGCCACCCTGCTAGCTCTTAGTGAAGAGAGCTAGTAATGCCAACGATTGAGCAAAGGCATCACCATGAACTTCATCCCGCCATCTCTGCAGTGGATGCCATCATGTTCACCGCAAGCAAAGTAGTAAGGTTGCCACCTCTTGAGCACAAACTCGAACCCTTCGCCTTCACCTTGTGTTGTGTTCGCTATCATCTTGGCTCTTGACAGGTCGCATGTTAGGTAACTCCAGATATCTGGTAGCATGTAAACACTATGTGGAAACTCTGTCGGCAATTTTGGTGCATTGTACTTGAAAACTGCAAACAGTAGACCTCATTATATAAGGAATCATTGCTAATTTGGATTAATTGAAAATAAGCATATTTTTAGGTGGTCGTTTCGAAAATAGCAAAATTTTATAGCCATCTATCCCGTGTCAAGCTCAACAGTTTTGATAGCTTATTTTATCGGCAAGCTGCCAAGCTCTTCAACTCCGTAGCTTATTTCCATTGACAAGCGCTTGAGCTCTGGTTCAGTCAACTATTATCTCTAAATTTTGAAAAAATTTAATTAATAAATTACTTCTTTTGATAAAGTTTTAATTATTGAATACTGTTTTTGAGAAATATTATATAACCTTTGAGGTGTTAGAACATATATTAAGACTATATACTGATGAAGTACTTTGACTCACCGAGAATATCATTTACGTAAAAAGGAGCACTTTGGAAAGCCCAGACACTGTAGTTGAAGCCGAAGTGCCAGTTCTGATCCGATCCACCAACAATGATCTTCTTGGGACCATTATTTGGTTTATGATGATGAGACTCATTCTTGGGACGACGCCAATGAGTGTTGTTGAAGCCATAGTACCAGCCCCTGTTGGCCATGCAAACTGTGAACATGGAGGCTACAGCTACAACTAGAACAAGCGCATGTGCAACAGTGAAACCCATTTCAAGACTGCAACTTCCAATTAAACAAAGAAAAATTGTTGAAAGTTGTAAAGAGAATATAATGAGGAATTAAGGCGATGATGTTGGTGTCGAGATCAGGATGGTTGCAATGGTTCTTATATAGACTATAGAGGAGAGTGGGAGGGGGAATGCTGGTGTGGAACTGCCAAATTGAGCTTTTTCGTAGGGTTGGAAAAATCTGTGTGAAGCTCGTTCTGTAAGTTATCAATTTTCCTTGAGGCGTCCACTTTGTGCCTATATTACTATTTTTAGTCTTAATTTTCTTCAAGTTAATGAGACTTGTTCCAAGAGTCAATAATGTTGAGCTCGTGTTTTGAGTTGAGTTTTGTTAAGGAAAGACTGCTAGTAGTATCAAATTACATGAATGTGAACGAGCTTTTCAAATTTTCATAGACTGTTAAGATTAATTAATTAGACTTTAAGAAGAAAATCCAGAAAAGATGAAATGGGTAGGTGGAATTTCTTCCATCAGCCAAAATGGCAAAACCTAATTGTACGCTGTTTATGAATTATCATTCTCATTTACATTACTTTATAGAGCTAGTTTCAAAGTTGACCAACGCAATTAAAGGCAAAATATATTTTCAACGCCACAAACGAACATGAAAAAAAGTGTGCAATTACGATTGACTGATGCAATAATGACGGTACTAAAACAAATCAAAACAAAATCACAATAACTTATTATATCAAGCGTATTCCAACGTCTGTGATATTCTTACAAAGTGTTACCAAAATTTCGTATAAGTGTGATGTTGTACAATAAATGGAATTAAAAGAGAAAAAGAGAAGAAAACACACGAGAAATTATAATGGTTCGGTTATGAGCCTACATCTACTGTGACGGCAAAAGTATTCACTATATGAAATTAGGGTTACATTAATAGGAATATATAACAAATCCTAATTCTCAAAATATCTAAAATACCCTTATCATCCAACAACTAGCCACCTTCTAAAGTTATATGACATATGAGCCATATCCTCAATATATGTATATATCAAATTAGTAATTAAATGTTTGTTAGAAGTTAAAGTGAAATTTATCTTAATTTTAGAGTAGTGGAATATATACAGAATAATACATAATTAGCACTTGTGCAGACTGTAGACAATTTTCTCTGTGTTGTCGAAACTGTAAAAATGCTTGATATTGTTATAAATTATGATAAGAATTCTTCCACCAAAAAGGTAAAACCTAACCGTATGCTTTTATGATTATCAGTCTAATTTGTATCACTTTGTATAGCTAGTATCAAAGTTGACCAACGGAACAAAAGTCAATCCATTATGAGTCTAAGAAGTTATTAGTGTGATTCTAACTGATATAACTTGACTACAGTTTGAAAATATATATCCGACGCCATAAAGAAACATGAAACATGTATACAATTACGATCGGGTGATGTAGCGATGATGATAGTACAAAAAAAAAAATTACCAATATATTTCTTTCAAAAAAAAAAAAGTAAAGAAGAAGAAGAAGAAACACGGGCAAATGTGATAATTGTCAGTTAATTACATCGTATTACTTGCTGTTGTCTTTATTGCAGAAAATTTAGCTAGGCCTGATATCGTTATTAAGTACAATTATATCTAAAATCCTCTCCTCTCATGTTCGAGGTGTTTTGATTGTAATTATCAGGCCTAGCTAAATTTTCTGCAATGAAGACAACAGCAATTGGCAATTATCACATTTGCCCGTGTTTCTTCTTCTTCTTCTTTACTTTTTTTCGAAAGAAATATATTGGTAATTTTTTGTTGTAGTATCATCATCGTTACATCAACCCATCGTAATTGTATACATGTTTCATGTTTCTTTATGGCGTCGAATATTTATTTTCAAACTGCAGTCAAGTTATATCAGTTAGAATCACACCATTAAATTCTTAGACTCATAATGAATTGACTTTAATTGCCTTAGTCAACTTTGAAACTAGCTATATAAAGTAATATAAATTAGAATGATGATCATAAAAGCATACGATTAGGATTTGCCTTTTTAGCCGATGGAAGAATTTCCCGCATTTTGGCTACCAACCCACTTCATCTTTTCTCGATTTTCTTCTTAAAGTCTAATTAATTAATTAATCTATGCAAATTGTAAAGCTCGTTCACATCCATATGTAATTTGATACTGTAGCATGTTTCTTCTCTAACAAAACTCAACTCAAAACACGAGAGCTCAACATTATTGACTCTTGGACCAATCCCACTAACTTGAAGAAATATGAAAATAGAAGAAAATTGATAAACCCAAAGTGAACGACTTCAGGAAAAAATTGAAAAAACGAACATCAAACGCAGCTTTTCCTTCGGCAAAATTTTCCTACCCATCTTACAAAAAGCCCTCAATTTGGCAGTTCCACACTAGTCCTCCTCCCTCTCTCTTTCTCTATATAAGAACCACTAATTGCAACCATTCTGATATCAACACATCAACACTTCCCTTCTCACTCTATTCTCTTTACAAATTTTAACAATCTTTCTTTGTTTCATTAGAAGTTGCAGTGCAGGAAATGGGTTTCACTGTTGCACATGCGCTTGTTCTAATTGTAGCTGCGGCTTCCATGTTCACAGTTAGCATGGCCAACAGGGGTTGGTACTATGGCTTCAACAACACTCATTGGGGTCGTCCCAAGAATGACTCTCATCATCATAAACCCAATAATGGTCCCAACAAGATCATTGTTGGTGGTTCAGATCAGAACTGGCACTTCGGCTTCAACTATAGTGTTTGGGCTTTCCAAAGTGCTCCCTTCTACGTAAATGATGTTCTCGGTGAGTCAAAGTACTTAGTTTATTAATATACTATGAAATAGGTGTATTTTTAATATGTCAGGATATATAGTATTCCTCAAAAATCGTATTCAATAATTAAAAATTTATTTAAAGAAGTAATTTATTAATTAAATTAAAAAATAGATATAATAGTCAACCTAACGAAAACTCAACACGTTGTCAAAAAACTTGTTATGATTTTAAAGAACCCCTAACAAATTAACCCAATTACTAATGATACCTTATAATATGGTCTAATGTCTGCAGTTTTCAAGTATAATGCACCAAAACTGCCGACAGAGTTTCCACACAGTGTTTACATGCTACCAGACATATGGAGTTACCTAACATGCGACCTTTCAAGAGCGAAGATGATAGCAAACACAACACAAGGTGGCGGCGAAGGGTTTGAGTTTGTGCTAAAGAGGTGGCAGCCTTACTACTTTGCATGCGGCGAACATGATGGCATCCACTGCAGAGATGGCGGGATGAAGTTTATGGTGATGCCTTTGCTCAATCGCTGGCATTACTAGCTTCTTCACACTCCATAATAAGAGATAGCTGCAGGCTGGGGAGGCCAATTAAGACATGTATGAACATGCTTGGACCTATTAATGTGTTTCGCTTTGGCTTTTTGGTTTTTTTCTTTAAAAAAAAAATAAATGTAAGGTGATTTGATCACGACATAGGGTTGGAAAGGCCTCGAAAATATTGTTTTTTCATTATTTCTGCCTTTAAATAATAAAATATTAATTATTGCTCAAGAAACTCAAATGTGCTCTTTTTTTTTAAAGTCATTTTCCTTTATTCTTTGCAATTTTTTTTTTTAAATTTTCTACAATACAGAGAGAAAATTGTCTACAGTCTGTACAAGTGTTATAGAACACAAATAATATTTATTCCATATATTTATTCCACTTATACTCCAAATTTAAGATAAATTTCACTTTAATTTCGTTCTCAACATTCTATATTAAAAAACTTTTCCACCCCTACCGTCAATCTACAATATTCAAACAAGTAATTTACTGTTCTTATAAAGCCATTGTATAGAAGTTATATATATAATTTTAGTGTTCAAGATGAAACATTGAATAAACTAATTTTATTACACACTTTACTTTTTTGTTAAAAATATTATTACTAAAATGCCCATCAAATATTTTACTATAAAGTAAAAAAGTATTAATATTTTTTTTTTCAGTACTTTCCAATTACATTTCCACTCAGGATTCTAGTATTCCATGAATGATTGACATAGAAATTTGATTAATTTTTTATTCCTCAAATGCTTCCACATTTAACAAAAAATTTTATCAGTTTAAAGAAACACGTATGAGAATATATAGTATAGTACTCCTAAGTTGTTGAGTTGTTCATCCTTGTGTCAATTACTTCTATGCATCTCTTCAATTCATTTTTTTAAATTAATTTTTCTTCCTTTTCGAAATTTTAACTCCTTGTGCAACTTGGAAACTAGTAGGGTTGAATCAGTTTATCTATTTTCATGATCAAATTCTTTTCTTGTTTGATAACTTTGCTGCTGTTTTGGGTTCTCTATTTTCTTCTTTCTTCGGAAGATAGAGGATTTCTATCAACTCCCAAAATTTTTTAGGGAGTTCTATAACTTGAGGATATTGGAAGATTAAATGCGGCATGGAAGAGAGAAGATTAAAACGGCAAAAATGTTTTAGCAGAAATCATGTTTTGTTAAATGGTGGATGGGGTGTGTGAGGTTACGTGAATGAGTTTGATTAGAAAATATTTTTTTATAAAACCTAAGGGTAACTTAAAAAAAACCAAAATTAAATATGAGTTTCGAAAGATTTATCACATACTAAAATATTCGGATATTATAACCACAATCTGACAAATCGATATAAATTGATATTTTTCTATATGTTTTCAATCTCTAACAGTCGATATCATGGTTCCTTCTCATATAGACGCAACACAACCTTTATATCTCAGAATTCCTTCTCATATAGATCTTAACTTCAGTACATACCGAACATCTGTCAGAACTCTAGTTTATCCATCATGATTTCTTAACTGGATCGAACCTATCCTAGGAATTTGGCAAACATCATCATTGCCCATATAAACAACTCTACCATCAAACTCCTCAAAATTTAAAAACCATTCCTTATGTGGACACATATGATAGGTACAACCTGAATCCATAATCGATTCGTTAGAACCAGAAGTGGATGGATGACCACCTCGACACAAATCATAATTAATATTATCATTGTTACGTTCAACACATGCATCAGAAACAACTTTACCCTTATCTTTCTTTTTCAGCTTCGGACAATCTTTCTTTCAATGCCTCTTCTCATGACAAAAGGCACACTCATCTTTACCTAATCTACCACTTGAACGAGATTTTTCCTTTTCTCCTAATTTATGACTCTGACTACCTTATCCAAAACCTCACTTTGCCATAAGAAGAAATTATTTTGACAATCAAAATTTTTTCACTTGCCATTGACATTGTCTTAGCCAATGCAGATGATAATGATGTCATTACTACTTCTCACAAATACGCTTGATACAAGAAACTCTAATAACCAAGCTCCAACCAAACTATTATATTCAATAACTAGTAATCCAAATTCAACAATCCGGAATAATAGTAATTGCCAGTATAATTAAATACACCAAAAATTAGAGGGGTCACAGTGGCTTCACTTAAAACCCAATTTCCTTAGATTTGTTAGACATATATAAAATCATACAAGTGACCACTCACTATCTTAAACCTAGTGCTCTGATACGACTTGTTGTGCATAGCAGGACCAAACTTTGATAATAAGCACCACTTCTAATAAAGCTAGCTAATTGAATATAATAACAACTGAGGCAATCAATCAACAATAGTGGAAAATGGAAAGAACACCAAAATTTAACGAGGTTTGGTATTGTTACCTACATCCTCGGGCACTACTGAAAAACTTTCATTATCTCCAAAGATTACAAACTTTTGGACAAAAACACAAATACCTTAAAAAAATTAGGAAAAATGAGAAATAAACAATTTTAAGGTCTTTAATGTAAGACCCTTAAACTAAGAGGTCCATGAGCATTAAATTAATAGTTTATTCAAAGGCAAAAATAATGAAAAACATATTTTCAAGCCTTTTCAACTCTATATAGTATCAAATCACCTTAAATATATAATTAAAAAAAAAACCGCAAAGCCAAAGCAAAATACAATTTTATTGTAAGTAACTATCATGAGTATATATAGCTGCAAGCATGGTCATGCATGTCTTGGCCTCCCCAGGCTGCAGCTAGCTCTTAATCTCTTATTATAGATATAGTTAAGATAAGCTAGTGATGCGAACGATGGAGCAGAGGCGTCACCATAAACTTCATCGTGCCATTTGTGCAGTGGAAGCCACCATGTTCACCGCAAGCAAAGAAGTAAGGCTGCGGCCTCTTTATCACAAACTCGAACCCTTCGCCAACACCTTGTGTTGTGTTCGCAATCTCCTCGGCTTTTGACAGGTCGCATGTTAGATAACTACAGAGATCTGGTAGCAAGTAAACATTGTGTGGAAACACAGTCGCGTTTGGTGCATCATACTTGAAAACTGCACGTTATAATTCATATTCACAAAATGGTATTAATTATATCATTCAATCATCTTGTATCATGTATCGTATATTACAAAAACTTAAAAATCATGTATCTAATTATAATAATCATCAAGCCATCTAAAAATTTGTTTTTAATTAATTATTTTAAGTTTTATAGTTAAAATCATATATAATTTGAAAATAATTTTTACAATCAAAATGTATAATTGTTGATGTGGTAACATAAGTTATTAAGGCACATATTAAGATTACTCGAAAAAATTATATATATGAAAAACTAATATTAATATGTTGATCATAAAATGATTCAAATGGATCACCTAAAACATCATTAACATAGAAGGGAGCATTTTGGAAAGCCCAGAGACTATAGTTGAACCCGAAGCGCCAGTGGTCGGAGCCTCCCACAATGATCTTGTTGGGACAGCTTGCGTTATTGTCGTCACCGGAATGATTCTTGGGAGCCCAGTCAGTATGGTTAAAGCCATGATACGAACCTCTGGCAGCCATGCTAACTGTGAACATGGAAGCTGCAGCAACAATTAGAACAAACCCATGTGCAAGAGACAAACCCATTTTTTGATACAACTCAAGAAACTATTGTAATGAAACTATAGAAGATATGATCAGTTGCTCCAAGGAGATTTAATTCGAGAAGAAGAGATAGAAGAGATGGTGTTGTTGAGAGGAATACGGATGCAATGGTTCTCCTTAAAATATAGCAAGAGAGTTGGTGGTAGATGCTGAGAGATTACTCTTTCGAGTCATTTGTTTCGGGACTTATCTTAACAAAATAAAATTTTATTAAAAAAAAAATAGTTGGTTTAGTTTAATAAATGTAAAAAGGGTTTTGTCTAACTCCTTGAACTGTTATAAAAAATGCAAAGAGTATGGAAAAATGTTTTTAACATTAGAAAAACTCATTTGTAGCTAGTACATTAATAAATCATATGATGAAGAAATTCAAATTCGATCTTCCTTTCAGTATATATCTTGGTTAGAGAAGATGAATCCGAATAAAGATTTGCTTTTTCTACAAGTTGAATTTTCTATTTCCAAACTCATCCACTTTGTTCATTTGATTCTTAATTTTCACCTTTTTCTAGCCAAAGACATGCCTAACAAGAGTCAAAATTGTTCAGCTAGCTTAGGATGAACGAGCTAAGTATGTTAGCTATCAGTGTCAAAGAATATCACGAGAGATGCATTAATGGGCTGGTGGGCAATGTGGCATGCATGCAATTGAATTAAAATCTGTCCTAGCTCAACCGAAAAGGTAGAAACCCTAAAAACTTTTGTTCTAGATTAATCATATTATGCATAAATTTCTTTTCTTTTAGATCTTTACACAGGCAAAGTCGTTGTTAGAAGAAATCTAGAACATAATGATGCGGCTACAAGTCTAAAACTGATATAAATTGACGAGATCAGTTGGGGGTTTCATGTTATGTGTTTGATTATGTGTATATCTTACGCTTGTAAACATTATTAGTATGTTTTACATGCAACCAAATATATTAGGTATTAGAGACCCACAAAGAAAAAAAAAATTCTATCAAACTGTTGAACATTGACGTAGCATCTAAATGTTTTTCGCATATGATCATTTTTCAAATATCGCCTCTCATTTGAATCATTTTTCTTTAAATAGACTTAACATATAATATCTAACGAGCAATCCAACCGTGTTTTAGTAAAATAAAATACATAATATTAGTGTTAATAGTTGATATTAATTTATATTAGTACGTAAAAAGTAATATAATAATATTGATTGAGACCTCTAAGATTTAATTAAATTAACAACCCCAAGATTTTACTTTATCAATAATATCGTTATTTCTCTCTTTGTTTTGACAATTTTACTCTATACACAAGCCGCACTCGTGTTTATGAAAAATAAGTAAAATGGTTTTCTAATTAATTTTCGTTGGATAATGTTAACATTAATACATAAAGGTCAATTGTGTAATTTGAGCTGAAGGTTAGTTTAGTCATTATGTAAGATTACCATTACAGAGTTAGTTAATTAACTCTGGTAGTTAGTTAGTTGACCTGAGTTAAATATAAAAACATTGTACACCTTTACTCTTTCAAAAAATCTAGTCAATCCTCTTCGTCTCAATTCTTCCTCTTTCAATATTCTAACAAATAGTTACGAGCTTTAATTTTAGAATGTTAGATGTGGAATGGTCGTTTCTCCATTAAATATATGTGTTCTAATTTGACACTTTTTTTTTTTTGATTTTTATTTCTTCATCATTATTATTATTATTAATGCAAGAAAATCGCACAACCAAGATCAACATGTGTCCAAAATCGAACGCTTATCAATGACTTAAATGTCTAAAATGCCCTTGAAGAAAAATCTCAATTACAAAGTAAGAAATTGCTTCCTTAAAATTACTTAATTACCCTCAGGTAATAACTAAATAATTGAATTGGCTCATGATTTAAAACTAAGCTTGATTACACAAAATTTGCTATGTAGCTCGATATTTCCCTACTTTGAATAGCAACTCCTTCTCAAGCGATAATGATTCTCTTTTTGTAGAATAGCTATCAAAAAGTATGCAAATAACACGAATTTAGCCACAAGACACCTTAAATGTCAATGAACGTCATATTTTTTATCGACATTAACCCTCTAAATCTCATTTGGTAAGTATTTGGTGAAAAATATATATAAGACAAGTTTAGGATGAAATGATTATGAAAATGGAATGAACAGTAATGAGAGTAAAGGACAAACTAAGAAAATTTAAATAGGAGTTCAAAGTGACCTTCAACTTATGGGAATCAACGATTCAACCATTTCCCATATCATACATACTTTTATTAATAAGTCAATTGACACATATCTTCGATCTTAGTTGTTCATTGACTAAATAATTTTCTTATAAATGTCAATGAACATTAAGTGAACATGACATAAGCTTGCTAGACCACTCATTGTTCTATAATTTTCCTAAGTAGTGCACACGTTATGGATCTCAAGTAATGAGAGGTTTTCATAAAGCTATCAGATGTCATGAAATGTAGCATGGAAACACAAACATTTAAATGTTGTGATTTCAATTTGATGGTTGATGTTATTAGCTCAAAGAATATCTCAGTTTCCCTAATACTACGTCGTGTTAGACTTTGAAGTATATGTGTTAGCAATTTACATGTCAAAATGGGTATATAAAATGTAACTTTTGGTTGTCAAGTTATAAATCATTCTTGGGTTGTTTGGCTTATAAGAAAATAAAGATGCTCATGTGAAAAACTCTCAACCTGATCTTGCTCGTCTAATGCATGACTGTCGCTCAAGCGAAACTGGACGGAAAGTTTAAAAATTATCTAGAATGCAGTTTTCTTCTCTGTCTGATTTTGTTCGACTATCGCTCGACCAACACTCAAGCGAGATTCACCAGCACTATATAAACTCGAGATTTTCATATTTAAAATTTAACTCTCCTTTTGGGTTTTTGAGAGAATAAAGAGAGAGATTTAGAAGTTTGGATCCTTGAGAGAATTAGTGAGAAAAACACTTATTTCATTATATCTTGAAGATTGATTGTTAGCTTTCTCACTTTAAAATCATATTTCATCCAAAGACTTTCTTGAGAGTTCTTTGAGAGCAAAATAGGTTTTTATCTTTTCGAGAGATTGCGAGTCAAACATTATTGAGATCTCATCTTGTGATTTTCTTTGTTATTCAACCATAACCAAATATCAACTAAACACTTAAGGATCTCGATGTTCTAGATAGTTACTCTTGCTTCAGAGGATTTTGGGAAAATTTGCAGCTTGGAATTCCAGTTGAAAAAGGCGAGTTCATCGTGAGATCCTTGCAGGAAGAGGTTCAGATGTTTTGGATCATAGGCTATCTGGAGAGTTCTTCAAATTATATAAATCGGATGTTAGAGTTCACAAAGTTTTGTGTGAGAGTAAATCACAGTTTGTAAGCCCTCTTTTCATAATGGATTTGTTGTTTTTCCTTATGAAAAGTTCTTCAGTGGTTTTCTTTCGTTGACATCTTTAATATTCTTTATGTTTGCTCCACTTAAATCTTGAATGTGTTATTTAATTGTTTATGATTGTTGATTATCATTAATCTTATCTGTTAGAATATGATTTACTTTAACATGTTTTACTTTATCATTTTTAATTATATTATATATTAGTTACACCTATTCACCTCCCTTTAGGTGTGTTTGGGTCTAAACATAAAATTTTCGGGTTATATCCAAGTATTGAGTAACCTTGCAAAAAAGGTACATTGATCTTTGCACTAGTGCTTGTAGTTTTACCCTTTGCAATAGGGGTGGGCACGGATCGGGTCAGGTCGGGTTCGGCCCAACCCAAAAAAAACTCGAACCCAATCGAGTCACAAAAATGAACCCGAAATCAGGTTTTAGAAAAAATGAACCTGTCAGATTCAGGTCGGGTTTTCGAGTTAAAAGTTTAGTTTTTTATGTTAGTTGAGTCGGTTTTTTGGGTTCGGGTTAGGTTTTTTATATAATAAATTATATTTGTTTACAAAATTATAATCAAAATTAGGTGAAACCAAGTGGTAACCTTGTCAAAGGTGTAGGTGGAGATGATGAGTTTGAATCCTAGAATCCCCAAACTATTTTAAATATTTTCAACTTTGATTTGGGTCAGGTTTCGGGTTTTTAAGGCCCAACCCAAAAAAAAACCCGAACCCGATCAGGTTTGTCTATTTAGATCCGAAATTGGATTTTACTATTGGCCAAACCTAACGGGTCGAGTAAATGTGCCCACGCCTACTTTGCAATTATATGTTATTTCGCTTTATGATTTTCTATAAGAGAAAAATTAAGGAAATAAAATATTTTTTAATAAAATATCATAACTTTATAAAAAAGTCATAGTATAAGAGATTCATACTTATTTTATTGAGATATCTTTTTGTTCCCTTAGATAAATTTGTAAAAAATAGTGAACCCCAATATTTTCTTAAACTAACATTTACCTCCCAATTTTTTAACAGACAATATGACAAAAAAAATTAATTAAAATCCTGTCTTAGAGACGGTGAAAATTCTGTAATTTCATTTTCATTTCTTCACTAAAAATTCCAAGTGTCGGCTGCCATTTTCATCTATGAAGCCGCCTTCGGGTAACTCAACAAAAGCCAAACTCAATAAATTACTTTAAAATCAAACATTTACAATATTAAACGTTAATTAAAAGGCCAAAAAAATGAAAAATTGCGCAGAACCACAACCTGCCACCAACAAACGGAATCAAGCACATAACCACAAACCCAAGAGACCATTAAAAATTTGAACTTTCTTTCTCTTTCACTTCAGTTTTCACAAAAACCAAACATGGGTTATTGCTCATAGTATACAACCAACAATGAAAAAGACAACAACTTGAAACACACCCAGATGACAAAAACAAGATCTAAACAAAACCCGTTTATCTTTCTTTCAACCTTAATCCTCGTAGCTTCTGCCGCAAACCAGTAGCAGCAGACAACAAATCCAAGAAGGCAACAACACTGCAGAAGATAAGAACTTTCCTCTCCATCTCTCTCAAAGACGAAAATGGCAGTTGACACTTGAATTTTCAGTGAAGAAATGAAAATGAAATTTTAGAATTCATGCTTACGGTTGTTTAAAGAAGAAGATGAAGGTGACTTTCGGTGAAGAAAATAGAAGAAGAAGATGGAGAAGAAAAAGTGAAATGGGTACGGAAGAGATGAGAAAAGAGTGATGGTGAAAAGTATGGCGGGTAAAAACAGGATTTTGTCAATTAAAAAAATTCTGTCATAACATTTGTTAAAAAATTGGGGAGTAAGTGAATTTAATAAAAGATTGGGTTTAAAAGTTTATAAAATCTATGTGGGAGTTCAAAGAAATATCCCTTCTTTAGGGGTGTCTATGTATTTACCCCCTTCTTTTATTACTCGACTATGAGGGACCACCACATAGTGTCTGTCCGATAACGGGATTTCTGATTTAAAATCCAATCGAACGGTTAAAATTTTTTAAATAATTGAAAAATATCCCGCCCCAAACGGGTCGATCCGAAACCCGTAATTATAAATAACCGCCCCATTCCCATTTTCCTTCCCGGGACAAAATCGGTCGGTCTCTCCTTCGAGAAGGAGAGGGAAACAAAAGAAGAAAACAGCTTACGATTTTCGTCGTCTTGTACAAATGGAAATTACGAGTAATCGCATGGCAAATTCTGGAGCACGGAAAGGAGAGAGCGCCGAAGAGAAGGATGCGCCTCCTGAAGACGATTGTTGCCCGATCTGCTTCGGTGATTTCAGTATTCCTTGTAAAGCAAATTGCGGTCACTGGTACTGCGGTCAGTTCTCGTTTCTGTCCTTTTTATTTTTTTATTTGAAATTTAATTTTAAGAATCTTGGTATATTGAAATTTGATTGTTTGTTTATGTATTGCTTTTCGAGTGGTGCATTTAAAGTTTATGTTTGGTTCCTGAGAAAATGTAGGAAAAGATAAGGAAATAGTAGCAGTTTGTTTGTTTTTTAGTTTTCGTTTTTAAAGCAAAGCTGTTTGCAATATTATAAGCAAATATAATAAAATCGGGTTGTCCTTTTGGAGATGTTCTTACATTGTTTGAAGAAAGGAATATATCTCCTACTTGTGAACAATGATAATCTCTTGTTGCTTCGTGTAATTTTGTCACTTTGTATTTTGTTATTTTGCGCTCAAATTTTGCTTTATTTTGTATTAAAACGAGGTTAAACTTTTATTTTGGTTGTGGAGTGCTTCATGTTGTACTTAGCGCCGATTTAGTTAAGCTTGTTCAAGTAGAGCTTATAGAGCTAGATTGTATTGGATTCGAGCTGGTATAATAGAGCTTTTATTAAAAAATTGTTGGTTGTTTGGTTGGATAAATAAAAGTACTTTCCAATATCAAAATTGCAAAAAGAGTTTAGGTTTTAAAGGACGAATATGGTCCTTTGACATTTCATGGCCTTGAAAAAGCTCAGAAAAATTTATTGGTAAACCTCTATTTTGAACTTCTTATGTAAGAATTTATAATACGGTAAATGTGAGCTTTTCGTTTATTGTTGCATATTATGTATGCCGTGGTTAGCAGGTCTTTAAATTAGCAAGGTTTTTAGCTCATATGTCGGTGTTCTTGCTTAGTGTTGGTCCTCCTGAGATCCTGCTGGGACTTGCTTCCGGAATGAGGGACAGAAAAGTTCAAGTAGGACATAAATTTCTTTCTTGTTGCAAAGTATTTACTATTTAGAAAGGACTGTCTCATAAACGTATTAGCCATGTGAATACATGTGGGAACATGTTATAACCAGTCCTCTCTTTCTACTATGTAGCGATGTATTGGGACATGATTTTTTTTTTTAATTTTTTGATTTTTTTAATACCGTTCTTGTGCAGGTAGCTGCATTTTGCAGTTCTGGAATTATTCTTCAGCATCTAAGCCTTGCAAGTGTCCCATGTGCTCTCGTTACATTAAGAGGTTGACTCCAGAGGCATCACTATGCCAACGGCAGGAACAGGAGGTCACTGAGGTTTTGAAAAATGTTCTAAGGTACAACTTGCTTTTTGTTGGAGGGGTGCGTGGCCTTATACAGGTATTTTCCAAAGTAGTATTTTTTGTTAAATGGTAATAAGTTTTAAATATAACAGCCTGAATTTAAATAATTTTTTTTTCCAGAATAGTATGCTATTAGTGGTGCTTTAAATGTACTACTGAGCAGATATTTAACCATTATTCGTTGACATAGTGTATTTTGTCTTCTATTAGGAAACTGTTTAGATATGATGTCATTTTATCTTTCTTTTTTTTACCCTTTTTAATTTCCTTTTGGTTAAAATTTGTCCCTAGCTGAAACAAGGAGCAGTAGGAGCAGACCTTTCAGTAGTGTTCATTGCACCTATTATTGTGCTTGCTTCATGAATCATTATTTCATCTATGTTTTAAGCAGTTTATAGGAACCTATATTAACTGTTACCTGATGTGAATATTGACTTCATGCTCTTCCTTGCAGAAAGTGCGTGGGATGCCATTTTTCATCAAGAGAATCTTCATAGAGATGATGGATCCTGATAGGAATGATTCATATTTGCATGAAATGCGCCTTTTTGCAGTTAAGTTCATCCAAATGTTGGACAAGGATGATAAGATACTCTTGCCATCAATTTTTGCTTTTAACTGTAAAATGTTAATGTTTATATGCTGTATCTGTTGGTTATTGTTTTCTTCAAACTTTGTTAATGAAATTTACATGCTTTAGAGAAACTAGACATGGTATGCTTTGAGGATTTCATTAATTATGTATACATGGTTTCTGTTAATTCTAGCCCGGACTTTAAAGCTCTTAGATGTGGGTGAATCGAGAGTAAATTAGGAAGCAGGGTGTCATAGTAGCAGGTTTTAGTTTAGGAGTGCCTGCATTGGAATTGGAACATCAGTGCTCTTTTGCATAAGTCGGTAATGTTTAAAAAATAAATATTTAAATATTTAAATTGGATTTATTGTTTTAATGAATTTTTCTACTGGCACAAACTGATAAGTAACTAAGAGGCAAAAGCATGGAGAATTTTCTCAGTGTCTTAAATGGATGACAACGTGTAGGCCATTTCTGCTTCTTGTCACGAAAAGTTTCATACTCATAATCATCATTATTCAGTGACTTAGATGTCTTTGTTGACTTGCATACTCCATGTTTGAATGTTAACTACTGGCTTTATTCTTTTTCCTGAACTCTTGTCTTTCTTGTTTACAGATGACTATGAGCATCCTCTATGCAGCTACTCCTTTTGATTTCATTCCAACAGGTGAGTTGCTTCCCTGAAAATATTGGAATTTTCAGGACTCGTGAAGTGATCAGAGTTGTGATCTTAATGATATTCAGAATTCGTTAGGCTGACATAAACCAATGGCTTCTCTTCAACAGGGAGTCTAGGAATAGTCCGAGTGTTTGATTATGCTGCTATTTCACTGGTGATTATCCTTCGATTGGTTGGCATTTATCGCAGACGACGACTGAATCAGCGTGTTAGGCTCTTAGCTGCTGCCCAAGCTTCTGATGAATGAAGTGCAAGTGTTTCTGTTGCTTGCTGGCACCTCATTTTCTTCTTTTTCCAAGTGAGAGGAAAACTTTGGCGAGCATTGTAAATATGTGAATGGAAAAAATAGGTTTCATGTTCATATAAAAGTTTACTGAAATTACTACTACAAACCTTTGGATGAGAGATCGGAGTTCATATGGTTTAAAATTGTCGCCACCCAACTGTGATGTTGTTCATGTATATCAGTTTTATTTGTTTTGACTGCTTCTGTACATAATTGAGTTGCAACTTAAATGCACAAGACGCTATGTTAATAATTTGTACTACACTAATATCTATTAAATAAATTTCATGGTTTGATAATTTGGTTAATTATTTTAGTAATAAATTCGATTTGATATCTAGCTCTAGGAAGGGTTCGGCATTTCGTAAACTCAAATTTTTGCATGTGTTTCAGATTTCATTGTAATTGGAGTGAGTAAACTTAGAATGAAGATCGTCCTTAAGATTAGTTGGAAAACCAACTATCTGCATGATAAAAAGATTAAAATAAGAGGTCGTTTGGTTTGGTAAAAATACATATGGGAATAAGAATGGGTTATTTCTATTCTTTTATTTGGTTGGTAAAAAAAAGTTCATGAATGAGAATTCCATTACCCAGGAAAGAGAATCAGTCATTTTCCTTACCCCTTAGGCAGGGCTTAGGAATCAAATTGGATTCCTCACTGGAATCAAATAAAAATAGGGTTTTTCGTTTTTAGAAAAAAAAATTTATAATATTTTAAAAAAAAATAAAATTAATTAAAAAATATTATAATATTTTAGAAAAGGTAAATAAATTAAAAAGTTATAATATTTTAAAAAAAGTTAATAAATTAAAAAATATTATAATATTTTAAAAAGGTTAATAAATTTAAAAAAGTTTATGATATTTAAAAAAAAGTTAATAGATTTAAAAAGTTATAATATTTTAAAAAGTTAATAAATTTAAAAAAATAGTATAATATTTTTTACTATTTTATACTTTAAAAAAGTTTATAATTTTTAAAAAAGGTAAATTAATTAAAAATATTATAATATTTTAAAAATTAAATAAATTAAAATTTATAATATTTTTTTAAAAGGTTAATAATTAAAAAAATTATAATATGTAAAAAAAAGTTATAATATTTAAAAAAATTAATAAAAGATCGTAATATTTAAAAAAGTTAATAAATTAAAAAAAAGTTATATTTTTTTAGAAAAGATAAAAAAATAAATAAAATATAAGAAAGATAAAAATTTATATTTTACGATAATAATGATATATATTTATTATTATTATTATTATTTATTTTATATATATTTTTATATGAAGTAATTTAAAAATTTAATATTAATTCTGATTTCAGACTTTATAATTCAAATAACTTCCGTATGAATCTGAATCGAATAATTCAAATAACTTCCGTATGAATCTGAATCGAATAAGGGAAATGAATAACCACTTCGGATTCTGGATTTACGTATTTCGGTTCTGATTCTAGTATGGGTCGGATCGGGTGATCCAGTCCGTTGCCAAAACCCGGAAAAATTATCAAATTTAGGACAGATCTCTTCACAATTTCAAAACAGTAACCACTTCGCTCCCACTCTTTTGCCTCCAACGCAAGACGCTACTCCGAACAATCGATCGGACGGTTGACAGTAGCAGAGAACAGATGGGTCCACCCAGTAACGTCCGTACGATCTCGCAGGATGCGTTCGATGAAGTTGTGAAGGAGAACATGGAGGACCTCGGCATGGATCCCACCGAGGCCCTGCAAGACGCCATCCAGACCCTCACTCTCCAGGGCGTCGATCTCTCCGGTCTCTTCTTCTAACTTTCTGATTGTTTCCCGAGAAAAATCAAATAATCTCACTATTCTCAGATATGCTTCTCGCTGCTTCCGGAGTAATTCATTCCAATGCATTTGCTGGAACCCGCTCTGCAAGCACCAAAATCATTTCTTTTCTTTTACCACACTTCCTTACCCGCCGAACAGGAGCTGATTCTTTTAATTTTCTCAGTAACCAAACTGTAATATATTCTTTTTTTCCTTCTTCATTACAGGGATAGTGAAGTGCATTCCGGGAGAGGGTAGTGTCAAAGACAATCCAGTAATACAGTCTTTAGAGAGGTTGAAGCAATTGGATTTGAATTCAAAGGATCAAATCAGCGATGGAGATTTGAATGAGATGGCGGCCTTGTGTGATAAGCTGATAGAATTGTGCGAGTGTGGCAAGGAAGTATCAGGAAATGTCCCCATTGCGACGCGAAATGGTGGGATGGAGTTGGCTTGTTCAATCTGTTCCAAGATTCCAACTGGGTCTAAACGAGCTCTCCTATCATGTTTGAAAACGATGGCATTGTTTGTTCATGGTAAACTGTTTAGATGTATGGTTAATCTAGTTTTGTTTGATGTTTATGTTTGTTAATGTATCGATTAGTAAAATATTCAGTGTTGGTTTAGCTGATATTGTATGAATGCAAGGAAACAGAGGAAGAGGAATTTTCTTTGTTAAAATGTGCGACAATTTTTTGCATTGAAATGTTGGGTTAGAGAGTACTTATTTGTATTGATAGTTATACAAATTTTTACATAAATAGGTATATCAATGTGTCAGATTATATTTCTAGTAGAACTTATGTTACATTGAATCATCATTGTGGATGTTGTATCTGATTTTTCTATCTTTATCTCTAGCAGATCTTCAAAGTTCAGAAACATTTCGGTTAAGCGGTGGACCAAAAATTGTGATTGATATCCTAAAAGATGGCAGTGAAGATTTAGAGATCTTGAATAGTGGTTTTGCTATTGTTGCTGCATCTGCAACTTGTAATGAGGTGGTCAAAGAATCATTCATGGAGTTGAAAATCGATGAGCTTATCTTGGAAGTTCTGAGTAGACAGAGAAATGGAAAAATTCAAAGTTTATATGATGCCATGCGTGCTCTGTTAACTCCTGATGATGATCGAGTTGTGGCTTCCCAAGTGAGTAAAGGCATTAGTAGAAATGCATGTAAACCTTATGCATTGCCATCGTTGTTTGTACCCTTATTCAACATATCAATAGAGTAATATAATTAATAGTCATACCTCCATTCTCTTTTCCTTATTTTAGTGGGAATGAAACTTTTCTTGGTTGGCTTCAAAGCCACTATGTGGTTATACTTAGTAAACCTTTCTAACTTATCTATGTTTTTTAATTCAAACATTCCAGTGCTCCAAATGAACTGCAAAAGATGGTTATTTCAAGTAATCAGGACTAATGTACAAGCTTACAGGTTTATGGTTATGCACGAAGATTTGCAAAGATTGGAATTGCAAGAGCTCTTGTAGATTCACTAGCTGATGGGCTCACCTCCCCTAGTATCGTTGCAACTAGCACTGTTTTAAAGGCTGTTTCTGTCAATGTAAGTTTTCCCTAACTGATAAGGTGCTAAATTTTCATTTAGTGTTTTGTTCAGTAGAAAAATATTTTGAATTATATTATTTTGATTAGTGTAACCTTTTATGGTAGTAAGTTAGAGATAATATTCTTGTAGTTCTTTTTTATGAAGTATTTTGCCAGTTATTCTTGCTTATACAATTTTATGTTGTCTATGTGTGTGGATATTCAAATGGTGATATTTTAGCATAAAGCATGGCAAGTCTAAAAATTTTTATCAATAGATTCTTTCTCACTCCCACCAGTAGGGTTCAGAGGATTAGAGTTGTTAACATCTTATACAAATAATGATATTTCAGATACTAGATATGTCTGGATATTTGCTGTTTTGTCTCGATTCTAAGGCTTTTCATGCTGCAGGATGAAATATGCATATCCATTGCTGAATATGGTGGTATTGATGCAGTTCTCCGATGTATTGATGAAAGTGGTGAACAAGGCAACAAAACTATAGCTAGAACTTGCTGTTCTTTGTTATCTAAGGTATAATTTCGAAATCTTTGTTTATAATAATTACTTCTATATAATAATTAATAGATATAGTCTCTAATTAAATTTTCAACTAAATTTCAATGGCATAGAGGACTTTGGTTCTGGAATTAGGCCAACTCATTTCGCAACTCTTTTTATTTCCCAACCTGAGAGAGAATAGTTGGTTTTTTCATAAGGTGTGCGATTTGATTTCCACCCCCTCAACAGCTACGTCCTCCCAGCATTATAAATTATGGTCGATTAATCATGATGCAAGATTGGCTTATATGTTGTCATCTTCTTATCACTAGTACTTCTTGTTGAAACATTTAAGCTCTTCATTTTTATGTATCTTCTGATCAGTTGGCAGGAAGTGACTCAAATAAGAGTTCTATTGTTGAGAAGGGTGGAATGGATAGGCTGATCAAACTCTCAGCCAGATTTTCTGATGATTCTTACGTTCTGCAGGAGGTAAGCTGCCAGCAAGTCTAGCAAAAATGAATATGCACAGCCACCTGATCTATGTATAATTTAGCATTATGCTTAATTGAAATGCACCACAGTATTTAATGTGCATCTCATTGCATATGAAGTATTGGTAATGGCACGTTCTGGATGACTGTTTGTGGCAACTTTATGCTGTTCACAATGAGCAAGATGTGTAGGATTGCATTACATCCAAGTATAATGCATAGAATAGAAACATCCACTTGGTAATCAAATGCTTGTAAGTTTAACTACCTGAAACAATATGGTCTATTGTGATTATATGAGAGGTCTTTGGATCAAACTCCAGTTACTCCAAAGTTTGCATTTGGTTTTCATCGCGGTGATCGGGGGTGAGTAATAAATAAAAGATACGAAATGAAGAATCACTATAATGGTGGTGATCAGGTGCTTCGGGACGCCTGTTGCAATGCTTCCTATCCCAGGATAAGAGAATAAACCTGTAGTTTGATGACAATTCATATCAGTATTATACATGCATTTGTATTTCATTATCGGTTCATCTTTCTCACTGATTATTTTCGGCATGCTTTTAGGTTATGTCCCTTATTACCGTACTGTCCTTGAGATCTCCAGACAATGCAGCTCGTGCCATGGAAGCTGGAGGTGGAGACCTTGCTATCCAAGCCATGCAGAAGTTTCCCAAGGCACAGCAACTGCAGAGAAATTCCTGTTTCATGATCCGCAATCTTGTAGTTAGGAACCCAGAAAATAGGTAAATATTCTCAAGCCGCCTTTTTTGACCCCACCTCTGACATGGCAGTCTTTCTTTCATAGAACTGGTCCATTTACGGATGCAACAAAGCAAGCTTTGGCTTGTAACAATTTCGAACTGAGATTGTGCTTGGGACTAGCTTTACCAAGTGATTTTGAGGCAGGCTTGTAAGTTATTTGTGAAGCTTTAAGTTCAGCTCAGTCTGACTGAGCTTAATTTCAGAGTGAGGCTTGAGCTTGGATTCGTGATTCAAGCTCAGACTCTCAAGTTTTTGGATAATTTTGTAATCTTTATTTTATTGTAAAGGACTATATTTTTGTGTAGCTGTAGTGGAAATAATCCTTTTTTTTTTTCATTATAATTATATTATCATCTCCGTTAGATTTTTGGTCTTGATGTCGTGATGAAGCCCGAAACTGTTAGTATTAAATACTTCCCTTAATGGGCACTTTATCTTAACAAACTTTTTCTTTGGCAGAACGCTACTGCTCGGTAATGGCATTGAAAAACTTATCAGGCAGGCAAAGGAGAACCATGAAAGCTGCAAGGATGCTGCTACTGATGCATTAAGGGATTTAGGGCTTGATGACTACAACAAATAGCTAGTCCAGTACATAGATTTGCAAGTTGTTTTTTTTTTTTTTTTTTGGTTAAATGACAATGATGTATGAATTATGATGCGTCGTTACCATGTCATTTTTCAGAGTTAAAAGCTGTGCAGTCCCGCTGGGTACCCACAAGCTACGCCTCAATGGGCAATGACACCAATGAAGGAAACAAAATTAAACTTCATCTAACCACTCTTTTATCATCTTTTCTTTTGGTTCTCTACTCTTTTCTTTTAAATCATTTTAAGGTGAAATTTGTCAAGCAAAGATTAGATACATACAAGTGAAATTTCTAAACAAAATGGAGCATATGGAGATCATAAGTCCAACACTTGTGATATGACCCGTACCATAGAAACTGATACAGTCAAAATTGTCCATTTTATACCCAAACTTCAAGTGGACCAAAACAAAAGTAAAATTAAGATGTCATTCACTACGAATTCATCAGTTTCAGTAACTCCTGTGTGGCTAAAGCTACAGTCCAAAATAAACTTGTATGAAGACTATTTAAGAATTGGTTCAAGCCTCATATTTGTACAGTTGATTTAATATGATGGTGCCTGTACTTCCAAAATAAACCTGCAAAAGTAAAGCAGCAATATCAGAAATAACTTTTACTCACAGAATCATATTAAAAAGTTGATGGGCAGCCGAATTTAAATCCTTAATATAAGAGATCTCTCAAATCATATTACCTAATAGACTCCCCCCAGATTATCAGAACTTATATAAAATACTAAAAAAAGCCTGAACCAGTTGTTGACTCTATCCAACTACAAAAGATTTTGACCATTCAAGTAATGGCAGCCTGCACTCCAAACCAAATGAGGTTAGCCTTCCTGATGGTAAACAACAGTGCACAACAATTTTCATAAAGTACTTTGACATACCAGTTGACACAAGATTGCTATTGAAACATCTTGCGGTACTGCCTTTTCTCCTGCTCACGTCTATAATGAATCTGTAAAAAGTTTACTTATTAAAACAAATTTAAGAATAATTATTTACCAATAAAGAACATTCCGATCAGTTTATTCTACTACCTTCTTCTTAGCAGCAGCAAGTTCTTTCTTTATTCCACCTGAAATGCACCATATAACAAGGTATGAGCAGCTTCCAACAGAATCCATATCACAGATTCAACCTTCTATGTATAAGAGAATACAGACTTGAATTAACTACTGAGGCAATTCTGAAAGTAACATCACAGAAACATGTAAGTCGATTTCAAAATCCATTTAAACTTCTGAGTTCAGAATCATAGTGAATGCCTGTGAATATTAACATTATAAAAATTACTAATAACTAATTGTCCTAGCCAATATCCAAAACTTAGAAAATAAATATCCTCGACATTTTCTCATAAAACAATCTTGTTGCCAATGTTGAAACAATCAAACCATAATTCTAAAAGGTGATAATAAATATATAGTCTGCATATAGATCCTTTGAACCTTCAAACTACCATGCAACTCCCATCTTCCAAGACCGAAGAAAAAAAAATGACAACTTCCAAAATCAGGAGACATTGAACCACTAATTTCAGGTAGAGGCATTGTCAAAATCTGTCACCTACCATCGTTTGGCTCCAATTTCAGTGCCTTCTCAAAGCTTTCAACAGCTGCATCCACATCATTAAGGGCCATGTATGCCTGAAAGATGAGGAACACAATCATTGGAATTTTAAACTTAATTGAAAAGAAAATTCTACCTAAAACATGGCAAAGGTATATACAATCAAAAAAATCAACAGGTCAAGGAACTACTGGAAGAAAATGGAGACTACAAGAAACAGCTAACTAATCCATTTTTGCTTATACCTGCTACACTATTTAAACTTTGAGAAGCATAACAATATAGAGAAACAATAACACAATCATAAATTACAGAAATTAAATAGATTCCTACAAGAAAGAAACCAAAACAGTGGCGAAGCTGTAGAATTCACAAAGATTAAATCTTTTGTTATGCATGTTAAAAAAAGATTTTCAAGAACAGTTGACTGGGCAACTATATGCACAATTTTCCACCCTCCCAGGGATTGAAAGTTTTACCAATGAAAGATACTAACCTGACCTTGGCGAAACAAAGCTTTCACATTGTTATCTCCATCACGCATTGCAAACTCTGTATCCAACAATGCTCCTTTCAGATCTCCCAATTTCAGCTTACAAGCCTACAGCAAAATATAAAGCAACAATTATCAGACAAAGTTAAAGCTAAGAAAAAATTGATGAAAAAGTGTACTTTATAGTGGTCAAGAATTTGAGTAGCATGCTTGACAAAAGTTTGATCAGTATTTGCCATCAATGTAATTTTGATCAGTATCTAGGAGCATGCATAAAGAAACCACCATTCTGGATGTAAAATAGAGATAATTTGACATAGCGGGGTACAAAGATCTTATTAAGAATCTGATAGAAGAAAATTCAATGAAAGTTCACATAAATTTTCTTTTTCATCTTTTAAGTTTTAATGGAAATGAACTGATAAAAACCTTGCACTATATCAGGATCTCAATACAATCCTCTTAAAATAAAGTCCAAGAACTCAAACTTGAGTGAGGAGGAAAGAAAATGACGGAATATCATGATAAGACTCTAGTTTCCATTGAATGTTTAGGAGCATTGGCTACTATTTGACTATAAAAATTATTTCCATCGTTTGTTATGCCTTCATAACATCCTGTTCAAACTCTGTTATATATAATATAAATGTAAATATGGCAATATGCCATCACCAAATATAATCTACTCCTCCGTGTGGCCCGGTGGGAGTTTGCTTCTTTCATATTTTGATCCACAAAACAATTATTTGCATATAAAACACTCAATGGTCAAATTCACTCACTTAAACAGTAAAAACAAGATCTTACAGAGCTGTTTGTGAAGATCTGTGATTTTGTCTTCCTTAAACTGGAACTCTTCACTGCACAGCCACAATGGGTAAAATATATTTAGTCAGACAAATTAAACTCAATAGAACTGGCAATATAAAGTACAGAAAACCATAAAGCGCCAATTAACCTTCATCAATCCCATCTTTCTCCCAGCAAATATCCAGATATCGTAAAGCCTTCCGGTACTTTCTAAGAGCCATCTTAAAATCTTGTTTCTTTGAATAACAGTAATCAGCATATCATCAATATGCATTAAAAATACTCTTAGATAAGAAAGAATAAAATGAAAAATAACTAAAGAAGAACAAAAGACTGACAGAAGAAACACCAAGAACCAATAAAATGCCAAACATATGATATTTTTACTAAGAGTACAATTTGATATGCAAAATACATTAACATGTAGTATATCCATAAATAACAATTACCTTGTAATGTTCATTTCCCAAAGCTTTAATAGAATCAACAGCATCCATCCACCAAGAAAGTTCATCGGGACTCTTGTCAAGGTCAGCTGGCCAATCAGGATAAATGTCACCATCTTTGAAAAAATTAGATATTCCATCATCAGCCCCCTCAGGAATTTCTCCACAATCCGTGATTACAACATCAGAAGTCGGGCAATCATTATCACCAGTTGTAACATGCTCAATTGAACGAACAACTCCCATTCCTTTAACTACCTTCCCAAACACAACATGTTTCCCATCTAAATGAGAGGTTCGAGTAGTTGTGATGAAGAACTGAGACCCATTTGTGTTAGGGCCAGCATTAGCCATAGATAACATTCCCTTTCGTTCATGTTTCAACTCAAAATTTTCATCTTCAAACTTCGAGCCATAAATGGATTCTCCACCAGTGCCATCTCCAGCAGAAATATCTCCTCCTTGTATCATAAATCCTTTAATGACACGGTGAAAACGGACTCCCTGTAAGAAAACATAAATGTTATTGGCAAAGAAAATTAGAGATAAGCTCTAGTTAGCCTCTTAATGGCATTGGAAAAGTGATGCTACTTGAGCATCCAAAAAAAAATTGATAATAATAAAAATGAATCTACTGCTAAAATGCATTAGATTTATGCTTAAAACATCAAACCATAACTATGTTCTCCACTATCTCATTGCAAAATTACCACCATGTATAGCCTCTAAATTTCATGGACAAGCCAATCAGAGAAAATCATAACACATGCACGAAAACATTCACCATTAACAAATTTAAAATAAAAATAAATCCTAAAAATACAATACGTTACATATCATTACACATAAACACAGGTACAGTTTGTTGTCACTAATACAAAACCGTATCTGTTCCGAAGTTAATATAGAAAGTTCAGAAGTCAAACGTTTGGCATATGCAGGAAAATCAGTTCTTTATTTTGATTAAATAAAATGATATTATTTTCATTTCTTGAAAACTAGAAATACCAAAATTGCAATAGAATATGTAAACAATCCACGTACTGAACCCCTTGTTACTGCAGAAAATTTCAAACAATTAAAAAAATCATAATAATAAAAACATGTTTCATCAGTGGTTCAGAACATACAAACACGAGGAGGAGAACAGCTGTTACAGACATTCATTTCTTCATCAAAATTTTTAAACAATGAGTGCAAATTTGTTACATCTGCATTTCTCTCAATAACTAAAGATACCAGTCATTTCCAAAATAAACAAAAGTTAATACATAACCCCAAAAATTGGAAAAAAAAAACTCCAAACATCATCAAACTTAACCCACCACCACTAAATACATTCAGAAAACAACCAAAGCCCATAAAAATTTATAACTTCAAAAACAGTTCGAGCATGCTACTATTCCACAATCGATTACATGATCAAGTCAACAATGCCACTTCAATCATCATCACAACACGAAACGAAACAAAAAAAAAAAAAAAAAAATACGAGAAACAACTTCAACCCATCATTTCTACTACAAAAACAGATTCAAAACCGCTAAGATCCTTCAAATGCATGTAGAATCAAGAAGCAAGAACACAGCTTGAACACAAACAAAAAACAGATTAAAGAAAAAAAAGAACTACCTTGAAATGAAGATGAGCTCCGGTGTTGGGACCAATGCCCTTCTCACCGGTGCAAAGAGCCCGGAAGTTCTCAGCTGTTTTGGGAACGACGTCGTTGTAGAGCTCCACAACAATCCTTCCTTCAAGTTCCCCTCCAATAGTTATGTCCAAGAAACACCTCGGCCTCTCCATCTTCTTCTTCCTCTTCTTTGTTGCTTGCTTTCAGGGTCTCTGTTTGTCGGTTTCCACAGACTCTAGAGTTCTCTTCTCGGCTTTATAGACGAGAAAAACAATGCCAAACAAACCCTAGTCCCGCTATTTATTTATAGTTTGAAACTGACTGACCCTTCTTTGCCTCTTTGGCGTCTGCTCTGTACGGTGTCTTCTTATCGTTTTTCTTGGGTTTTTCTTGCAAAGTTTTAGTTTTCTGGGGTTCCTTTAAACTTTCTTGATTTTTTGTTTCTCAACTTAAATCCATTCTTATTATTCATTAGATAATTGAAAAAAAAAATCATAGAAAGCTGGTCGTTTCCTCTCAATTCACGAGTGGCAAAGCAATCATCAAAAGGAAGAAAAGCAACAAATATAAAATAGCTGCTTCATTACAAGTTTGATGAGTGATCAACTAACGCAATATAATTTGGCTGAAGCTGAAATGCAAACCCTTTCGTTTCCAGAGCATTCGATGTGACAGGATGTTGATGATAAATGCTGATTAATAACATATTTTGAAATCTTAAAAACAAAACCTTAACATGTGGAATGGCACTTGTTTTCTAGTGAAAAACTATTGAGAAGAGGAAGGGATTAACGATGTTTTGGTTGGGTTTGGTATAGATTTATTCATAGGAAGTCGTGGGATTTTGTTTTACAAAATTTGACAGCAATTGTGTCTGCTAAATGTGTCACAAGTTGGCTAATGAGCCAGATGCTCATGTCTAAATGTCTCGTTTGTTACTGTACACAATCTTTTGGCTCTTGTAATTAATTAATTACCCCAAACCAATACAATAATCCAACAAGTGAATTGGAATTCTTCTCCTGCCCATCCCATCAAAAGACCCCTCGGGCTTAGATTGTCTTTTAAATTACCCATAAGTTTACAAATTGTCCAAATTTGTAGCTGGGTTAATAAAACTAATAAATTAATTGTAAACAGTTTCTCCTTTTCAATATCGTCATCTATGATCTAAGAGAGATGGAACGGTGTAGAAACAATGTCAACTAAGAAGCTCTATTACAAGATAATAATTGAGGTAACCCTAGAGTAGAGTTCTGTGTTATTTTGACTTATTGCAGAATGGCCGTCATTGCTGAAGATACAACTTTGTGAACTCGTTTGATTATGATAAAAGTAAGTCGCCACTGTTTCTCAGCGAAATCTAAGCTAACAAACACTGTATGTGGCCATGAATTTTGTTCTCTTTTTTCTATAAAACTAGCTGAGTACACTACACTGCGGTACAATCTATGGCCAAAAGTCTCTCATGCGCCATCAATATCACATTAAAAAAATGAGATGGGTCCTGCCTTATTGTGAAATAAGATCCCCGATAACATCTCCTCTGAAAACAAACATCATTCTAGCTTCGTCAATCGTGTCATGGATAACATAAAGAAAGCTTCTGACAATGTTGTAACCCTGTTAACTTTTCGATTATGATATGTGGGTCATGATAATGCAAATTGTCCCATTAGCGATTCAAAAGCATGGAGAAAATGCCCACCAAATTTGCCAATCAGAGGGGCCTGCGATTCTGCGAGTTGTTGGCAATTACGAAGGCTTGTTTTGTTAAACAAATTGAGTCCACGTAAAGCTGACTCAAGCACAGTTGTTTTGAGCAAAGTGGGGCACTTATACTTGCACTTATTATCATCAGCAAAATTAGCTCGGCTTTCATTTTGATGGGTTTGGTATTAAATGTATCTCTTATATTAATGGAGAATGTGGGGCGTTTTAAGAAAGGCAATTCGTGATCTGTGAAACAACCTCAACTCAAGCTCTGGTTGCAATATTGAGTTATATGAATGTCGCATCACCCACATGCTGCTCCACCAATGGTTGTCAACGTGCGTTGGAAAACGATTGATTGACAAATTTTCTATCTTTTAGTAGTTACAATGTTCCATCCCAAAGTGTTCCAACTTTCCACATATAAAATTTTTTAACATTTGATCAGATATAATCGTCTTCTACCTCAACAGAACTTGCTAGCCAGTCATTCATGAGCACTGAAGTCTCTCAGTCTAGGCCTAGCTAGCTTAAGCCAGCTCAGCCCAGCCCACAGTTTGTAGTGGGCTGTTTATCCATAAACTTGAATAATGACAAATGAGCAAAAACATTATCAACAAAAAGGTAAGCTTGACATAAATATATATATATATATATATATATATGAGTAATTATCATTGACTATCCCTACCTTTTTCTCCTTTTTTTACTCATACGAGAGGTTTGTCATTTTTCTCTTCTCTCATCCTTAAATTTTGAAAAAATCTCTTCTCAAGTCCTCTAGTTAAAAATTCTGTAGTGGGCTGTTTATCCATAAACTTGAATAATGACAAATGAGCAAAAACATTATCAACAAAAAGGTAAGCTTGATATATATATATATATATGAGTAATTATCATTGACTACCCCTATCTTTTTCCCTTTTTTTTACTCATACGAGAGGTTTGTCATTTTTCTCTTCTCTCATCCTTAAATTTTGAAAAAATCTCTTTTCAAGTCCTCTAGTTAAAAATTCTGTTAGTTAACATCTATCGACCTCTATATTTTAATAAATTTACCATTCTATCCTTACTAACACATATAAAAAAAGATTTAATTTTTAAAGGACCATATTAAATTAAATGATCAAATTACATTAACACATATTAAAATTATTTTTTATGGACAATATTAACATATATTTATATTTATTTCAAGGGTAATTTGGTTATTTAACTTAATATTATCATTAAAAAATTAGTTTTTTTTTATATGTTAGTAAGGGTAAAATGATAAATTTATTAGAATATGGAGGTTAATTGGTGTTAACTAACGGAATTTTTAACTGGAGGATTTGAGAAGAGATTTTTTCAAAACTTAAGGATGAGAGAAGAGAAAAAGGGCAAACGTCCCATATGAGTGAAAAAACGAAAAAAGGTAGGGGTGGTCAATGATAATTACTCATATATATATATATATATAATTTATCGAATTCTTAATATTTAAAGTAAGTTATTTAAAGAGAATTTAAACCCTGGATACATTTTCGGATGAAATTAGTGGCTCTCTACAATAAATATTTTTTGTAATAAGGTGATTAATTTTTTTAGGAGTTTTAGTTATTATAGGAAAAATTTTATATTCAAATTTTAAATAAAAAATCTGAGTTAAAAACCTTAACTAATATGGTTATAGATTGTCACATCTCACATAGTTAATGAATAAGATTCTAGACTAGTTTATAAGATTTGAGTCCCTCAACTAAGTATATGTATCAAATTGTTATATCTTACATTGCTAACGAACGAGATTCTATACTAGTTTATAAAATCTGAGTTCTCTCAACTAAGTAAATGTGTCAAATTGTCCCATATTACGTATGTAAAGAATGAGATTTTAGACTAATTTATAAAGTTTGAGTTCCCTCAACTAAGTAGATATGTTTCTAGCCAAGAAACTTATGTGAAGCATAAATCATAAATACTTCGAGAGTGAATGATGCTTAATCCAAAGTTCTGTTATAGAGTCCAAAGAATGAACAGTGAACTTAATCATATTCAAACCAATTTGAACTAGTGATGAAGTTGAACTAAACGGTGAATGAAGCTAATTAGTTTGGTTTTCACTTAAGCCAAAGTTGCCACTCAAAGATTGACTGACAAAAGAATCTAGGAGGAGGGAAAGCCAGAGAAGAACACGAGAGAGAGAGAGAGAGAGAGAGTCACAGAACAAAAAGGGTATACTTTTCTACAAACAACTGTCTCCTTGGACACTTTAAGTCCATTCTAGTTCAGTTAATAGAAGTGGAGGCTCAGACAAAAGCTGCCCAATTCACATGGGTTTCCAAAACACAATCATCTCTCTCTGTCCCTTGGTCTATGTATGTACGTAGCACTTTAGGCTCTGAGAGGCTGTATGATCATAAAACTGATAATGGGCTCACAGCTAATTTTTTCATAAGTGGCCAATGTAGCGATGAGGGTTATTCAGTTCTTGCATCTTTTAGGAAAATTACAGTTAAGAGTAAGACAAAGTTTCAAGAGCCCACTTTTTTCTATATTTGTTTCCCATTATCATCCCTTTCTGCTTGCTTTGCTGCCAAATTTTCGTAAAAGAAAGCATCCACTTTATGTGGGTGCATTAGTGATTCATCATAATCATCATGATGATCAACAAGTAGCCGTTACATATTTATTTATTCATTTACTTATTCCAAATTTTTTGAGTTTTCATATATCTAATCTAGTCCCTTCTCTGCTGCTACTGCCAGCTAGCTGCCTTTAATTAAAACAAGATCTTGGGTCCGGCTGCAAATAATGTTTAAGAGAAGCTGTACAATCCTCTGCTGAAACTCTTGAAGAGCCTAGCCTAATGTTAATTAAACCTCATAAAAGTATTTCACTGTATGCTCGCATGCCTGAACAAATGAGCCTACCCGAGAAAGTAGTGAAAAGTTGAATTGAATCTTCTGGCTCTCTCTTATAAAGGTGGTAAAAAATCAAGCCAAAAGACCTTCTAGAGACAAAAATAAAAGATCGAATCTTCCATCTCCTATCACTAATTTTAGATTATCGCTATACATATACGATACTTGACTGACGAAAGTGAAACTTCTCTTATAGATTTTGAAAGTGTTTTGGTTAATTTAGGTACAAAAATACTATAATAATAAAAAAAAAGGTCATAGTTAACTACAATATAAATCTGTTGCAAGGCCTGGTTTTCCAAAACATTTCTTGGCAACATCACTTGTTTCTTTGTTTTTGAAATGTTTAATGGCCCATATCTGTCTCGGTAAGTCAAAAACCTCAAAGTGGCAAGAAGCACTAAACCCTATTGTTGTCTCTTATCCCTAACAAGGGAACTTTTAGATTTTTATTCTGCAATCCGCAGCATGATACAGATCATTACAAGAGAATCCAATGCAAACCGATAGAAATAAATAAGACAATAATGAGATTTGCAAATGAAGTAACCAAAATCAAATGCTGAATAGCCAACAAGCTCAACATACACAGTATATAAATTTTTCTTATTTCTTTTAATTAAATTTTGCCATGATTCCATGAACCCACCTTGATCAGCTGTATTAAAAAACCAACCATAAAATGTAACTTGTTTGATCCTCACTAGAATCAATCAAGATGATGATGGTGATTAAAAAGCAAAATGAAAGAACAGATTGTTTTTTGGTCTAAGAAAAATCACACATTTATGTAAAAAAAATTTACATTCTATGACTTTGAATGGCCCAGAGAATTATATAGAACAACCCCAGCTGAAGAAGGGACTTGAAAAGAGCAAAGAAAGCTAACAAAGTGAAGTAAAGCTATAATCATTCAATCAAGACTCGTTACTTCCTTGTTGTTGTGATGCATGAGAATTCTGTTGATGATGAGCTCCTTGTTGTTGTGGTTGTTGCTCCTGTTCTCGTTCATGTTCTTCTTCCTTTACCTCTTGAGGTGGATTCACTGGATCCCCAACTGGGATTTCGGGTCCTGCAGGAACCGGGTCGATGTGACCATCAAGACAAGAGGAGCATTTCCTCTCAACCCATCCTTCAAAATCATACTGTCCATGACCCATGATCCGACGACCCGAACAGAGCCTCCCTATCATGCCTGCTATGACTCCCAGGATGATGATCACTGCAAGCACACCAATCACGGGTCCAACCGAGCCGTGACCCGAATGGGCCGTGTAGGCTTGCTGGGTCATAGCCATAGGCGGTGGCTGTTGGTCTAGAAGTGGCGTAGACATCTAACTGTAAGATTGTGATGAAAAGTCAGTTTGTCCCGTAATAGAAGATGCGAAGCATGAAACTTTTTAAGGGTTTTTGAGAGGTTTAAGCCTGCAAAGAATGAACAAAGAGAAGAAAAAACGGTAACTTTGAACGGGGTTTGGTACAAAAAATGGAAAGATGATATTTTTAGAAGTATAGTTGATGTTTAGCAGAGAAGAATTGCAGCTTTGAGAGTTGATGAATGTGAAGACAGAGGAAAAAGAAAGCAATGCAAGTAAGCTTGTTTATGTTCATGTTTTTGTTTGTGTTTGGAGTTGATAAGGTTTAGAAATGTAAGGGGATTGATGATGATTTTGTTTTGGGGTTTAATTGTCTTCCTTTAGTTTGCTTTTTTTGTCTCCAAGTTTTCCTTTTGGAAGGAAAAAAAAAAAAGAAAAAAAGAAAGGAAACTGAGCTGTGTTTCTGTGACTTGTGAGTGAAGTGAAAAGTTGAGAGGGAGCTGAGAACTGTCTACGTTTGGTGGTGGGTAAAACCCAAGAAAAACCCTTTTTTAAAAATGGAGAAAAGTGCTTTCTCTGGAAACTTTTCTGGTACCGCAACAAATTATGCAAAACTTCAGGCTTTGACATGGCCTAACAATAATAGTAAAGCTAAAGGGACCTGCTCTGCAAAGCAGCTCCAACCTTGCTAGTGTGTACTACTAGTACCTCTTACTATTAATACAAATAGAAGCGTATCACATGATCACCCTTTGACCAAAACTTAAGCTTGGAGATTTGGAAGAATATTCGGAATTAATTCCGATCAGAGTTTCTGTTGTTTAAACTTTACAAATTTGCTGCTCTTGGTGAATCTGTCCAAATCTTCTTACTCTTTACAAACACTGTCATATGCTCATTTCACTCACCTTTGTATGTTGAATGCCCTCATGTTCATCTCCTCTTTTTTCCACTTTTTTTTTTTTTTTTAATAACTTATGATATTAAATTTGCATTGAGTGAAGGCTAAGCTTAAGGTGTTATTACTTATAATTTCATTGCTTTTGTTTTTCTTTTGAAGGCACCAGATAAGTTTTTGCTTTTCTGAAAGGTCAAAAGCTTTATCTTTTTGGTGCCAACTGAAAAAAAATGCTGCATATTCGGAAAGTTCCCACTGCTTTGATTGCCAATGCCACGTCTAAAGTACTATTAGTACTCTCTTTTTGTTTTGATTTAAAATATATATATATTAAAGCCTCAAATATGTGAGAGCTATAACCAAAGATTAAAGGCAAATATCGAGTTAGTCATATATAGTTTAATCTATAATTAACCTATTTTAATTGCTTTCTAGTATATAATTAAATTAAAAAAAAAAGTAGCTTTTTTTGTAATTTTCTCTGAGATGCACTTCTTTTATTCACAAAGAATATTATCATATCATAATCAAAGGTGGATCGTTTACAACCTCAATTAAGAATCTTAAAAGGATGCAAATTTATTATATCTCTTAACTTATGAACATAAATTTGTGTGCATTTACATAAATTTTTATCAGGAATCATCAGAGGTGAAGAGTCTGCACAGAGAATCTAATCTGAAAGCAGAGAATATGTATTTTGAGTGAGTAAGGATGATGGTGTTGATGATGGTGATGATTGTGATAGTTCATGAAATACAATAGTTTTGGCGGATCCAATTATATAGAAAGGACAGCTTTTTGCAAGAGAGAGGTAATGTATAAGTGCTTTTAAGAGACAAGGACAGAGATCTCAATGGGATTGTACAAAGGGTTGGTCAGGCATCTTCCAGCTTTTCTTTTATATTCTTTGAATCCAAGCACTCCTTGTCGGCTTCTTCTTTAGACTTATGTGCATTTCACCCTATTCTTCTCTCACAAATTCACCTTTCCCTTCACCAGAATTGACTGGAAAATTGGAAATCAACCCAGTTGATAAAATAATATTAATCATCTTCTATGTTCCTTTGCATGCTGGAGCATATCTAAAATTCTCTGCAGCTGATGTAGTGGTGATCTCAGGCAGGCATGGTTGGCTGCCACTATAAAACAATCTATTCTATGTACATGGTTACAGCCTTTCCAGTCAATTTAATTATTTGTCATAATTTCATCAAGTAACTAGGTGAGTTTATCTCAATCACAGTTTACACTGGAACACAACCAGAACCAGTTGGTATTTATCTTTAGTTTCATGTACAACTTTTTCATGCTTCTATGCCCATTTCATACTCATATGAATAAGATTCATGATATCAATTACACAAATAGGCAACTATAAATGCCTACAATCTATTTCTCCATGATCACTTGTGAGTTATGACAGATTGATGTTTATAGATTGCTGTATTTCTCCAAGAATACTTATGCAGATTGATGTTTATAGATGGCTGTGATTGATCATCAAACAAACATTGGAACATTAGTATTTTCCAGGGCTAAGTATATGAACCCCCTATGGTTTATCCCAATTAGAATTAACCCGATGACTTTTCGTGAATAGAATATACCCCTTGCCTTTTAACTGCTTCCAAAAGTGCGAGAACTAGCATCCCCAGCAAGATTATGGAATCCTGAGACAAAATCAAGTTCACACGTATCTAAAGAAGTCTGCGTCTTCCATCGATAGATTAGGTCAATGCAACCAACTACTTGAAAAAGTTGCGCCATGCTCTTTAAATGGCAAAACAAAGGATATCAGTTAGCAATTGTTTGGGTCTTCTTCGGGTCTCCTCCATGTTGATCTGGATTAACCCTTGATTTGCAGTGAGAAATCTGGTTGTGCTAGGAATCGCTCCATCTTAAACAACAAAAAAAGCTCTTCAATACTCTCCTCTTGCACCTTCTTCCCTCTCCCTCCTTGTTTTTCCTCGTTGTCCTTGGTGAGAGTAGTATATGTTATTTGAGGATTAGAGAGATGATTTTATGGAGTGTTTGAAGTGAACTAAGTAGAGAAGTGTTTGATAAAAATTTTCAGGTGAGAGAGTTATGGAGTTTCTTCAGATGGGGTTTGATCAATATGAGAGGAGTAGAGATGGCGATGATGGGGCAAAGATGGTGGCATAGCGAGTTGGAAGAGAAGAACCCAATTTTTTTATTTTTAAATTTTTGACAGGCAATAGTGACGGTGGTATTGCAGAGTTTGATCGACAACATATTTTATAATTTCTTATAACTAATTTCCCATTTTTGACCTTCCCACGTTTGTGTTAACGTCTTAGAACTAACGGCAAGGGGCATATTGTATCATTGGAAACGTCACGAGGTAAATCTAAATTTAGATAAACCACGGGGCATTTGTGTAATTACCCCTATTTTCCAAGAGAGACCTCATCATCGTTCTTCACGTTGATACAGGTATTAAAGCCGCAATAACCACACAATAAGTTCTATCGTCTTGACAACTTCATGCTATGTTTGAGGAGTGTTTGAGATTGCATGCTACCCTTGCTCTAATATTTTACGGGGTAAATACATAGACACCCCCAAGGTTTGGTCTAAGTAACAAACTCACCCCTGTTATTCATAAAGTAATATATAGACCCCCATTTTGATATTTTAAGTAACATTAGGACCCCTATTTTTATGGGTTAAGACCCCATGTTTTCCAATTCTGGGGGTGTCTATGTTACTTTATGAATAACGGGGGTGTGATTGTTACTTAGACCAAACCTTGGGGGTGTCTATGTATTTACCCCAATATTTTACATGAACTTTAATAATAACATAAGCACATCAGATTATTTATATATTGATGATGGCCTCACTCGGAGAGCTAATTAAGCTACAGAACTTCCATGAAAGAGACTAAAAGGTTACAAACATCAACACCTTATTCATTAACAGACCCACAAACCTTCCTAATCTCCCCATCAACCCCTGTGAGTACCCCAATATTGCCCATCTTCACCATAGAAGCAGCAAAGTCTTTAGAGAAAAGATATGGGTTGTCACTGTACGCCTGAACCAGTGCAGCAGTGGTTGGATCACCCATTAGTGCTTGATCAGATTCAAGAAGTCCTGTGTTTTTCACAAGGTTTGTGTAATATCCATTATCAAATTTGTAAATACTAGCTGAGTCAAGGGGCGCAAGGTTGCTGTTTGATGCATCTTGGTTGGGACAAGTGCTTTTTAGATTTGGAATCACTGAAGAATCCAGTGCAGGGTCAGGCTTGCCAGAGCCTTTATAGTTGAAGAGTCTGTGCTTGAAGGTGAAGCACTGAGCAAAACCTACAGTGTGAGCTCCTACAAAAAAAAAAAAAAGAAGTAACAAAATCAGTTCATTTCAACAGTTTTTTTCAAATTGCTTCAGTCCATTTCGAAGGCAATTAAAATGAACAAATTTTTCTTTATAGAAAAAATGAGTTGTGATATTGTATGCATACACATGTATAATCGATATAATAATACGTATAGTCAAAGTTTTAATCAACCAAGCATCATTTGAAGTGAAGAACAAGAACCTGATAGAACTACAACATCCTTTACGTCAAGACCCTTTGCAATGAACTTGGCAGTGATGTTTTGGAGAGGCTCAATTGGTGAAGGCAGTTGAGTGTTAGCTGCATCCTGACTAGCAGTAAATCCATCTCTTCGGCCTAATTGAACTGGCCAATAGGGCCCTCCAGACTAAACCACAAAATGGAAGCAAAGATTGAAAAAACGATTCATGGACTAGTAATCAGTTTAAAGGGGTGATTTGCAGAGTTCTTAGACAAAAAAATATTACCAGGACAACAGCCTCTCTAGCTGCGAGAGCCAAAATATCCACACATGAAACAGTTAATGGGCAAGCTCCTTCAACATAATCTTTTATATTGTCAATGACTTCATACCCTCGAACTGAATTGCGGTTTGGAAAAGCACTTTTTTCTCCTGTGAAATCTTCAGTGTCATCAAGAAGAATTGAAGCATCACAGCCCTATGTGCCAAAAGAGAAAAAAGAAAAAATAATTAAGCAACTTTCATACTTCATGTATGCTATCTGCTCTAAATTCAACCTTTAATTAGAAGCAAATACAAGCAAAAAATTACTATAATTCACTGCTTCCTGTAAGAAATATCATGATAAATTAACAAACTGAATCTTATTCTTTCAGATAATTCTTCTCCTTAATCCCTCCTTGAACTGTAGTAAATTCATAGAAGAGAAATAAGAATATCCTTCCTCTAAAGATCCAAATTTTTAATGGAAAATTTATAAGGTAGTCAAAGAAATGCAGAGAAAAATGTTATTGAAAGTGAACCATTCAAGCTGCCAAAAAGTATTTTACTGCCTAGTTAAAAGAATAGCAGCAAAATTTCTGTATCTGGTGTTTCAGCCACAATGAAAGTGGCCAAAATTGTTTAACACTACTTTATTTTAAATAGCTGGACTCTTAAGAGAATAAGAAAAAAAAAATCTAACTCAAAATAAAGTATCAACAGTACCTTTCACTCGTTAAAAATATTTTGAAACAGCAATGACAATCTTAGTTAAACTAGAGTTCCAGTTTGATTTTCTACCAGAGCATATTGTTCTACTGAAAAGATTAAATCACATTAATAAACAAGAAATATTAGAGTTAAGTGTATTTACGTTCACAAAACAATCATGAAAGTGTAACCGAAGAAGGGATGCAGCTATCCTGGTGTCCTTCTTAAAAGCAGCCTGAACAACATTTCTAACAATCATTGGCAAGTAGGGGCATGATCTGCCATAATAATTGCTATCAAACTGGCCACCATACCCACCATTAGGGTAAGCAGAAACAAGGGTAATGAAAGAAAAGATGAGAAGAAAGGGAAGAATGGGGTATGAGAAGAGTTTTTGACCCATGAAAGTGTAGAGGAAAGTTGTGCAAGACTTGTTTGATGAACTGTGACTGCCCTGGTGGTGGATTTATATGCAAAAACAATGGAAGCTCGAAGCATTTTCATTGGTTTAGCTTAGAAAGTGGCCATGCCACTATGTTGATTTGAACCTAATGGCCACGCCTAGAAATAATATGCATATAATGAATAAAATTTTGCAGCCATTTAATGGTTATAAGCAAGCTAAGTCATCATTTGTCAACGTTCTTTTTCTTTATTGGCTATGGCTAATACTAACTAAGCAACCATCAAACACACATATATGACATAAGGTGATCAGTTTCCTCGTAAAAGAATCTCAAATGTGAAACATCAATCATTAGAAGCAGCATGAAAGGAACCACTGTTTCATGAACAATTTAGACCATGATTTTCTCTTGATTATTATCATTTCCAGACTTCTGAGCTGGATCTGATATTTGATGCTATTAACTCGTAACATCCAAATCTAACCAAGAAAGATATTCAACTATTCTTCTTCCACATTTCCACTACAATCTATAGTGGACTGTGACAACAGACAGTTATCAGAACACGATTTATAATATACAAGATAATAGCATGTGATTTTATAAATTATTTCTTAACTCAAAGCTACCATTAACCTAGTCCAAACTCCAAACCATCACCATTGTTGCTTATGCAACAGTGTCCATCATCATAATGCACCTCAAATTTTTTATTTCAGAATGTTGAGAGACAAATGCATGTGCTTAGAAGTCAGAAAAAAACCCTAAAATGTGACTAGGATTTCATATCAAAAATGGCATGCGAATGACTTCCAAGCTAGTCAACTTGAAAAAGATCAGACATCACATATTTTTTTTAATTTCAACACAAAATGAAAACCATTATTGGAAGTACAGGTTCCACTTTAAGGCAAGTTATTAAAGAATTCAAACAGAAGGGTGCACTACTTCAATTTGATTCCTGTCTAGTGTGATAATTGATTGTATGGTTTGATGTTGAAACTCCTTTCTGATAAGAGATAGAAACTGAAGACTGTATCTCTACCATAGTTGGTCACCTAAAGCTCGTAAACTTCAGAAGATAAATTATTCAAGCTATCGAAATCTGTTTATGTGCATAATGTGTAGCTTATATGCATCATGCATGCTGCCTCGAGTTTATGCCATGAAGATGAATACATGAAATAATGCCAGAGAATAAATTAATGATAGAAAAAGGGAAATGCAAAGCATAAAATATATGAATGAATGAAATCCACAATTAATTGTATAAAAATATAAAATTGAAAACATGGCCCATGCAGGTCTCGAACCTGCGACCTTCGCGTTATTAGCACGACGCTCTAACCAGCTGAGCTAATAGGCCAGTTGCTTAAAGTGTTCAGCTATGTCTATTATGTACTTTTACTGATGCAAAAAGTTGTGCGGCATTTCCCTCCTAAACATCACAATAAGATAACCACTACTAAACCAAATCCCACGAAAGCATTTTGCGGTGGAGAAACTTAAATGGGTAATTGATTTTTCTTCGTGGTTCTCATCTCATAATCATAGTCATAGCCATGTATTATCATGCTAACTATTTGAAGATTTACAGGCCTTCTGCTATGAACAGGTGAAAAGGGATTCTGTATGTATCTTAATCTTAATACGCTAGAGCTTTTTATTAACTTCTATCAATTTTTTTTTTTTTTTGGTTTAAAATGACATATAGTACACGCACAGGCGCGCACATATACAAATGAAATGATTATATAACCCTCAATCTTGTACTAAAATAAAAGTTTGAGCAAATCTGTCACAATTGCTGTGGCAGGCAGACCATAACTATACATATTTCTTGAGTTACTAAACAAGATCAACAGTGACTAAACGTAAATTATAGACCAGTCTACTACATATTATTTGCCTGGTTAACTCGTTTCCTGCCCTTCAGGAAATGCAGAGTCGTCTGGTAACACTAATACATGGAAAGTAGAAGAATATAGCTAGGGAACAGCCCCCTGGTTGCAAATTTTTTAAGGTGAACTGGCAGCAGGTGGAGTACTCAATGGCTTGCCTCGCCCCATGGTGAAACCCCTTGTTCCATCCGGCATTCTAGGACCCTTTGAAATCTGTTTAGCATATGCTTCAGACTGAGTTGCACTGCTTGATTGAGGAGTTGCAGCAAGCAGGCCACGTCCACTGTGGTTTTGGCAGCGTCCACGGCCCTTTCCACGGCCTCTTGCCCATCCCTTCTTTGATCCAACTGAATTTTCTTCAGCCTGCCAAAATACTTACATGAGATTGCAGCCCAAAAAGAATTGTATAAGCTTATGTCAGATTATGCTTCTGATATGCATTTCTAGGCTACACCAAAATTATGCTAATCCGCCCAAAAACTTGGCAAAATGTGGAATGAAAAGGGAACACTTGCCATTAGACAATCAGAAACTTATTTCTGTTCTATAGGTAAAGGAATACACAAAATCCTTCTGATATTGCTACTGAAAACTTGATTCTTTGTTTTTCCTTCTAGTTGGGAAGAAGGTACACAAAACTATTCTTCTATTTCTATAAAAAGTTAAAGATAACCAGAATTAGTATTTTTTGTTGTACACACTTACATTATTCTCAGCAATCAAATCTGGGTGGTTTGGCTGAGAGGAATCTTCACATTCTTCGTAATCATCCAAAATGCCATCAAACTCCGACTTTCTGTTCTTTAGAACAGATTTTGGCTGCAAAATTTTACATCGGGAACAATCAATACTTTTATAGGGCTAAATCACAAAAACATAGAGAGGATGTTATTTAAATGGCAAAATATGCAATTAGACATACCGAGCATCTAAGCAATGGCCTTACTCGAAGCCCCTTCCTCCAGTTCCTTTCGTCATTTAATTTGTCAGCCTGTTGAAATTAGCAAACTCTTAGTGCTGTTAAAATAAGCTGAAAAGAAATTGAAAACAAATAAGACTTTACAATACAGAGTCCAGAGTTAACATACCGCTTTCTCAGCCAAATCAGAACACTCGTACTCCACAAGTGCATGTAGCTGAAGAAAAAGAAACAATGGAAGTACAATAAAAAAAAACTTCATTGTCGTTATATATGGCCTTAAGAAACAAAATGATTTCAGTCCTTATTCATTGTCATACCTTGTTACTCACAAAGAAATCGTTTTTAGGGCGAGGAGAATTGGATTCAGGAGGGTGGCAAATTCGGATAGTTTTCACTCTGTTGATGATGGAAACTATCAATATGCAGCAAATACATTCTTGAACTACAAACTTACTAAGAGTAGAAATTTGTGACTATCTTAAAGAACCAACCTTCCAACCACACCAAATATTTTCTCCAGGTTTTGGTGAGAGTGGTCTTCCGGCAAGTTCTCCACTACAACAGTACAAGACTGCAAGCGGAAACCGAAGATCGCATTACAACAAAAGAATTTGTAAAGAATCACAATAGGATTAACCTTGTAATGCAAAAGGTTCCAGTATCTTTACCTGCAATTCCTCTTTTTCTTTCTCAGTGAAAGGGTGTTTACGTCTGACCTTCTTGCCATCGTCGCTCACAACCTTTTGAGGCATCATTAAAAGAATGAGGATGTTAACATTTGTAAAGCAATCTGAAGAAAATTATTGTTGGTTTTTTTTTCCTTTATTTCATAATAAGTAACCCTTGTGTGATTTAACCAAAAAACTTACAAGCTTTGAAGAGGACCGGAGTGCTTGGGCAAGCAACTGGTTATTACTGACAAGAGACTTGATTTTCTTCATGGAAGCAATAATCGATATGGACACTGTGAAGAGCCAACAGTCATGACACAGTCATGAATGAAAATTGTTTCACTTGGAAGTATAAGAAACAAACTTGAATTATTGAGAGCATAAGATACACAGAAATGAAACTTACCAAAACCTTCCGGATCTTTACTCATGTGTTTTGCCAAAGTTTCATTTGCAAGAAGACTCATGTCACTGAACTGGTATTCCACCTGTTTTGTACACAATTTCACAAGCCAGCTTTAGATTCTAAAGGTGCTTGAAAGCCAGAAAATAAACTGGAAGACCAATGATAATTACACAGTGCTGTTTGTGATGTTATGAGCTAAAATTGTTTTAAATATAGCACGCTTTATAGAATGAACAAAATGAGATCCATCATAATCTATTAGCATATAATATTACGTTGAGAAAATTACAAGCATATCGAAAAGTGAAACTATCAAGATAGAAATCCAACCACATGAAGGTACTTAAACTTTACGCATATGCATTATGAAAACAGAGTGAATGATGTGCTCAAAGTCCATTTATAAAAAACCAGAATCGAGGATGACAAGGCGACATATAAAGCACGAAATATCGCAGCTGAAAACAAAACCTCTCTGTCAGATGATGTGTCAAATGGGATAGGAGGACTTCAAAAGGTTGGGAAAAAAAATGAAAATAGATGTGAAAATACATTACTCAAGTGCCAAGAAAATTATGAAACCATTTAAGGTTTCAAGAACATTAAAATGCCACATTAAGTTGGATTTCCCAACAATAGAGGCACAAGTAACAACAGGTTTCTCTAGGACCTTGGAAAAACACTTCCTATCTGCTATAAGAAGCAGGTTAAGCCTAGTAATTGATGACAAGACCGATTAGACTATTGAAATTGAATCCTTGTATGATTTGAAGCAAATGGTAAGAAAGAGACTCTCTTGATTGTATAGATTTGAAAGAATTAAATTCCTAGTTCATGTACAAGCATTTAAAACGGCAAAAACCACGGTGGACTAAAAAGTATAAGGTGATCGGTGACACAAACTTGCTGGAGAAATAAATCTTATTTATGTTTAAACAGATCTCACTAAGAAAGTTGCCAATCAATCCATAAAATCAAAATTCTATCTTTGACATGAAAAATCACTTTAATGTGAAAAAGCTAATAAATTTCACAACTTTCTGTTGATGGATAGTATATGATCTTTGACATTAAAAGGCTTATTAACAAAGCTGTTACATTTTCATCAAAAATATCTTAGAAACCAGAACCCAAAAAAAAAAAAAGGTAACCTGTTTGATGATCTTCTGCTTGAGATCATCAGTGAGGACATTCTTGGAGCTATTGGGCACAGTGACATTAGGGTTTGAGATCACATAAAGGGGCTCTTGATCCCCAACAAAGATCCAATCGGAGCCACTAGCAGACTCACCCAGATAGTGAAAACAAGGATAGTAATACCCGGAAATGGGCACCTGGGTGTGCGATCTGGGCACAAATTCAGGAGCTTGAGCATTGAATTTGAAGGGCACACTAGCACCAGGACTAGCACTACTTGAGTTCTTGATCAGAGTCCCTTTCTCTTGAGTCTCCTCTTCAATTCTCTCAGCGTAAGCTTGAGCCATTTTTGTTATTTTTGTTCTAATTTTGTTGATTTGTTGATGTTTTTTATCTGATTAGTGTTTGTGAAAGTTGTTTAATTTTTGGTTTTCTCTCTCCTTCTCCCCTGAAGTTTAGTAACTGTAAACCTGATATTGAATCCACGTTTCGCGCCCAAATACGAGAATTCTAACAGTTGACCGTTGCCTGTGGGTTTGACCGGTATTTTAAGGTTTCAGATTTTGCCAAAAGAGTTCTTTCTAATCCTGTCAGGGGCAATTTAGTCATAAAAAATTCCCCGAGAGAGTGTAATAATATAAGGGTGAAATCAGTAGCACGTATCAACGGACGTAAAAGACGATTTTAGACATATAGATATGGAAAGGAATTGATTCTACTGACCACACTGTATCTTAAAATAGTTTTTTTTTTTAAATGATTTCTTTTTTCATATTAGATTTTAACCCAAAAAAATGTTTTAATGGTATTTTAAATTATTTAAATTTTCATTTATTTTGGATATTTATTTTATGTGGTTAGTTTTAAAATTTGAAGTTCATTTGGATAAAATCAAAGTTTTAAAATTTTATTAATGATAAATGTGTTCAGGATTTTATGTGTGGAAAGCATTTTTTTTTCTAAGATACAAATAACTGCACTGGATAATTGGGTTGAGTTATGGATGTAAAATATGATATTTAGGATTTGAAAATTTATATCACTTATTATTATTAATTTTTTTAAAATAAAAATAAAAGAAGTGTTTTGATTTCACCAAGTTTTATTTGGCAAGATGGAGTTGATTTGCATGGTGGGCTACTTTGTACTGCTAAGCCCACCTTAGCTGGAGCCTAACCAGCCCAAGACTTTGTAAACCACTTGAAGGCCCAAATTTGAGGCCCAAGTTGAAATGTGTTTATTTGCCATAAAATGGTAGCTTTCTTTGGCAAATCAGAGCGCTGCCACATTCAACAGACAAGAAGTTATGCTGAGTTAATGCTATTAAACCTTAAATTACTTTTAATTAATCCTCTTTAACTATTGATTGAAAAAGACTAAAAACTATATACTTTATATAAGAAACAAAGAGCAATTTTAGAATTAAATGATGTCAAATTAAAATATTTTTTAATTAGCTTTTGCTGTAATATATTTAGTATTGTCCATAGAGGATGTACCTAGAAAATACTTTTTCTAACTTTTGAAGTCTCTCAAAAAGTAAGCAAATGCATTAATGCAGGTGGAAAATGAGAAGCAAAAAAGCCATTGTAAAGTTTTAACTGTTTAAGAGAGAAAAGATTTAGACAGTAGTAAAGTTAAATTAATGGTGTTTGCTCTGACATGAAAACAATTTGCTACTTGATCTTCTGTTAACATATAATTGATTTGCCTTTTTCCTAACTAAGCTTTTAAACATTTCCTATTTGGGTAGGTTTGGCCATTTCTAAAACTTGAATCAGAGCATAACATAAGTGATCATCATAACCATCATCATCATCATAAGCAGCAGCAGCTGCTGCTAAGCCTGGTCTGTGAAGAAACTTTGATATGACTAATTTCTTCATTTGTTTTTGGTTCTGTAGGACCAAGTAACTGTGTAATATAAAATTCTAGAGCTGCCATGTGAGTGGCCAATGTGATGTGCTTAGCTGCTGCATATATTCTATTCTATTCTCTCTAATAATCTCTAAATTTCTATATAAAGAAACAGAACGCAGTTATTGGATTTGAGAATCTTGATTAACAGAGATATAAATTAATTATTAAAAAAAATTAGAAACCCCGTTTAGAAAGAGAATTAATGAGAGGTTCCATCATTTTCACTCACTTGTGTCACCAAACAATTTATACTATATTAAAAGTGGACCTATCAGAGTGGGTCCTTCATCATATCTTGTCTATAAGATTCTCTCTATTATTTTGCCTGTGAAGGTGACTGTTTTGTCATGCACCCAGATAAACATAACAACTGATTGTGTTTTTTTAGTGGGATATGACTGGGTTAGGTGAAAGGATAAAATCTGGAGATCTTTACAGACCTTGACCAATCAATACCTCCTTCCACACCAAAATTATTGGCTCACCTGCTTCTTCTTAACCATGTCACTTATTTGATAGCTTTATCATACTTATTGGTCATATTTACTCCTCAGATTATGAATTAATAACATTATCGATCCTTAAAAATCGTTGAAAAATCAATAATAGAGTAAGTGCTTTGCTGGGATGGTATGAATTTGGAAGAATAATGTCAACTGCTTATTCATCAACTCCATCCATTAATTAGAATAATAATAATAACAACAAAACAAGCAATGTCAATTAGAATGATAGAGATTGAAGGAATAATCACAAGAAAATGAGGGAATAAGTATTCTATAAATAATATTCTCAATAAGATAAGTCCAGATCTTGTTCTGATAACATGTAAACCACAACAGTCTCACCCACCAATTTGAACATAGACATGTAATAATTCTTCATAAAATGTTTCATGTTTCTCTCATCCAGGTAAATACAATAGTGGCAATACAGTGCAGAACAATTCTCAAAACACCGGTCTTGATCTTAACATGCAAATAATTTAGTCAGATGTGGAACTCAAGTGTTGATGCAATTCTTTATACATTTAAGTTTGAAAGATAACACTTGTGCCACGGAAGTTACCTGGCAAACCGACCTAGCACACAAAGGTAGACCAGTTTTACAGGAAGAAGAAAAAGAACAGAAAAAGAGAAAAGATGGGCCTGCAGCAAAGATGTGAGGAGAAGAAATTGTCTCCATTTTCAACTGTAAAAGCTGATATTTGGTTTTGCATTCTTTTTTCTTTTTGTGGGGTGTGAAAGGTTTCCCTTATTCTCAAAGGGCGTCATTGTCCTCCACTCCTGAGAGAGGTATCTTTATGATGCAATATTTTCTGAAGGAGAAATAAACTGATCTTAAGAATCTACAGCATATGAGATATTATGTCAACCTATTGAGAACCAAAGAGATCATTAATATTGAAAACGATGTATTCCTAATACTGTTTAATTGCCCTTTTGTACAGTAACAGACTAACAGTTGGAGAGAATTCAATCAAACTATTTATTATGAATAATATCCTCATAAAAGTTCTAGCAACCTCCATATTTCTTCTGAAGGAAATAAAAAAAGACTAATCTTCCTAAAACTCAGAGGTAAAGTGATATCACAAGTTTCCAGTTAATCAAATCCAACGATGGGAGCTTGACGGTCTGGTTCTATCTAAATTGAAGAAAGACCTATCAGAATGAAACAACCAGAATTCAATTTCTACCAAGGAGGCATGTCCAAAACTCAAATACGTGGGGAAAAAATGGAAGCTTTCATAGCAGAGTAACAAAAAAATTAATGGGGAATCTAGATGATTTATGACATGGAAATAGATGGTCTCAGTTTCTTTCCACAAAAACATGGAGCATTCTAGAATCTTATACCAATTCTGAGAGAAAACAAAACTCAGATTCAGTACAGAAGAAAGCTAATCCTGCAAAATTTAACAGCCTCTCTCACTCAAGATTCTTCTCCTTTATATATTATATTATTGTTATATAGTCATAAAATTCCTCCCATGTATACTTTTATCTGCAAAATTCATGGTGGATATACTCTATACATCATCTTTTCCAGGTTTGTGAGTGTGACTTTTCCAGCTATAGCCCTCAGATTTTGCATCTTCATCATCCTCCATGCTATCACCTCCTGTAGTAGAGGTCCCTCCAGTGTTTCCACCTAACTGGAGAGGACCTTGAGGAGAACCAGACTGGGAACTGCTTCCCTTTGAGGAGTCACCATACTGATCCTGGGACATCCACAAACCCCCCAAAACAACTACGGATTGGTTTGCAGGAGCAGCTGTAGGAGTAGGCGTTACTCTCCGTGTATGAAGTCGGTATTTCTACAATGACAAGAACAAATGTTTTATCAATCTTCATGAATTCAAATTTTGATGAATAATCTGAGAAAAGCTGTTTGTTTCTTGTAAGAACATGGCAAAGGAAATGAAATTGCATAGGAATAAACGACTACCTCTCCTAAGTGTTTTAGGTGTTCAGTATCAATTTTCTCAATCTTCCTAAAAATAAACGAGATGGGAAATCAAGAATTAACCTGCAAATGACTCTTCACTTCATCATTGGTCAAGCCATCAACTTGCATAAGTTCTCTAATCTGCTTTGGAGTAGCAGCTGCAAATGACCAGAAAAGACGAAAGTTAGAAGATAATGTACCGTAGATAAAATTCCCTCATAACTAATTACGCCAAGGAAGAAGAAAATACAATGAACTTAAGTTTCATGCTCCCAAGGTAGATTTAGTAATGTTTTACAGTTTTAACATGTCCATTCACTGCATACTGAATAGAATCTTTTTGAAATATCGAAAAGAATATTATGTTGGTGCCACAGTTTCCATTTTTTTCTGTTCAATCATTTGGTCTACAGTGGAAAGGAGAAAAATGAAGGAATTCAATTCAATCACACAATCCTTGAACTCTAAACCACAAGATTAAAACAACAACATCATATATCACAATCAAATCATCATCTAAAACCAGAAAATTCAGTTCATTAGCCTACCTTGTGAGCCTCCAAGTTGCTGCAAGGCATTGACAAACCGACGATGCAACTCCGGTGACCAGCACCTCCTCTGCTTCCTAGTAGTCTGCTGCTGTGGTGGATGCGGCCCAGTCCTGCCATTAGGAGCAGAAGAGGTAACCGGTCTATTGCAACTGTTTAGTGAGCCACTAGAACATGTATCATCCCTTGGATTCTTGATTCCAGGGGTAACAAGAGACAGCCCGTGAACAGGCAATTCCTCTTTATCCTCCTTTCTTACACAACCAGAATAAGCTTTAAATGGCATAAATGCCCTTGCTTCAGTTCTGCTTTTACAGACCTGGAATGGATTCTCTTCCTCATGTTTCTGCCAGAAACAAAAACAACAAACCAAAATCAACCATCAATACTAGTTGAGCTTCAATTAGTTCTTTGGTTGCTTGATATATTTAAGCTTTGTTTTTAAGTTTTATACCTTAATTTTTAGGTTGGGATTTTGTTTGAGATCAAAGATAGAATCACTAGTGTGATGATCATCAGTATTCCACAGCTGCACAGAGCTCATCCAGTTTTTCTTGTTGTTATCTTTACTACTAGAATCTTTTTCTTTTTTAATCGTAGCAGCATCTGCATCTTCATCATCGCAGCTGCTCTTCTTCAATGGAATGAATTCTTCCAACACTGGCTGCACATTCTTCGTTTGCATACATTGCATTGACTCCCCCTTCAATGCCAGAATCGCTGCAACAACACCAACAACCAAAAACAATTATAATCAGAAAAAACAAATAAATAAATAACATTTCACACAAGACCTATCAAAGAAAACCAAAACCCCATGTCATAAATTCAATTCTTTTGCAAAATAAACGACACAAATTGGATGAAAAATATAAATTTTATTAAAAACATTGAAAAAGGAAATAGAGAAAACGGACAAACCGTCATTCAAGAGGAGCATGCAAAGAGGGAGCTCGCGTTTAAAGGCGTCGATCTTACTCATTTCCTCTTCCAACCCCCTGACGAAGCTATCAAGTTTGGAGACCTTATCCGAGACGTTACCGATCATCGAGACCTCCCGGAGAAAATCAGTGATCGTTTTGGGGACAAAAGTTGGTGTACAATCCAAGCTGAGTTCAGGTGGAACCGAACCCATCACAACAAAAAATAAAATCAATTATTTGCACCCAAAAATCAATCTTTGTTTTTGTCTTCCCGTATTCCTTTTCGTTTGGGTTGAATGACAGTGGAGGAGGAGATGAAATAGGAGAGAAAGAGGAATGCGGAGATCTATGAGTATTAATAGAGGAGGAGGATGAGGAGAGAGATGGAGAGATAAATATACGTGTATTGTATGTGTTTGTGAAAATGGGTGGGAGAGAGAGAGAGAGAGAGAGGTAATTTTCGTTTGTTTGGAGAGAAAGAAAGAGAGAAAGTGGTTTGTTTCTAAGGAGAGGGAAAGGAAAATTTGGAAACGCGAAGATTCTGGTTGTGGGTTTCTCGCATTAAAGTCACTTTCGCGTCGTCGCGTCCTCTATCCATTACTCGTGAGTCCACCCGTTCCTAACTCGGTTTTCCCTTTTTTTTTTTTTTTCAATTCTATAGAAGGAAAGGCAAAATTATAAAACAAATAACTTAAAACATCTAATAAAATTATGGAAAACAACCAAAATTAAAGAAAAATAATCACTGTTCTAATGAATATAGACTCAGGATCATAATCTAACATCTCTATAACTCAACTTTTTTTTTTTGCTATAGACTTTAAAGCTCAACATTCTTTGATAGGATTGAAATTTAAAAAAAAACGTGATTATTTTTTAAAACTCTTATATAATTTTAGTCGTTTTCGTAATTAATCCAAATTTTTATTAATAGATAACTAATGTTACACATATAATCAAACATCATATGAATTTGGCAAAACAAAATTTTATTGATTAGATAAAAGTAATTACAAATTATGAAAGTTATAATAAACGATATAACAATTATTCATCTAATAATATTACTCTGTCAAATTATTTTTATTTTTATTAACAATAATTTTTTTATGCCTTTTGATAATATTAAAGAAGAAATTAATTAAAAAAATTAAATATTTACAAATTAGCCATTCAAAACTTTATTAAAATAAATTCAAGCTCATCAAAAACCTTATTAAAAAAAATGAGCTGGTTGACTAGGTGAGTTGAGAAGGAGTCGGACGAGTTGGCGAGTTGATTGATATGTGAATCGGAATCTTTTAATTTATCGTACACGGAGTACTGCCACCTGTTTTTTCAAAATAAAAAGAATAAACTTTTTGCTTCATAAGATTCTCGTCGAGATTTTAGTTGTTGGGATGAAGCTACCAAATGGAGAAAAAACATCATGTGGTGGAATTTAAAAAGTCGTATTTTCTTTTTCCCCAAATTGCCCTCACCTTTTTCACCTGAACTGACCATTTACCCCATTTCTAGCCATAATTTCACAACATGCCTACTACTATACTACTCTCTTTTTTTCATTTTTGTTCTAAATAGAGAACAATTTTAAATATCTTAAATTTGTTTTATGACAATTTATGCAAATAATCGAACTTGAAGAGGACATTTTAAGATTTAGCCGAATCCTTTTTGTTTAATTATCTACTCACTAACAAAGTCCTCCCATTCATCGGCTTGATGTGAGCTGACGAAATCAAATCATTTGATAATCTAATTTCATTTAAGGTGATGATAAATATTTTTTTACCGACCTAATGAGAAGTTTGTACAACAATGAAAGCGATATCATGTTAAATGATGGGAGGGAATTCGAATATGGGTAGTTAGGTTAAAGTGGACTAGGTGTAAAAATTCGACCAAGTCTGTAATATATTTTTTTTCTTTACAATTAAATGAAATCTTCTTAAGAGTATCTTAGAATTGGTCAATTGGACTTACCCAAAAGATAATATTAAAATGACGGGAGGTGGTGGCCTTGGCACAGTAGTCAAATGAATGAAACTTAGTTTAATCAAAAGGCCAACTTTTGGCTTGTGGCTTCTGGAATGAGAAAGGGCAGAGATTGGTCAAGACACACAAGAACCAATTTGGTTTATGGAATAAAAGAAAAGAGAAGGGGGAGGACACCAAGATGGAATGTTAAAGTGAGAGGTCTACATCCATTGAGATTCCAACACGTGTACCTTTACTCATTTTATTTTGTCAATTGTATGTCATTATTATTAATATTTTTTTTTTTTAGTCTTATGCGTTTGTTTGTGATTTTGGTAAGATTCTTGTATTGTTCTTGAAATGCTTCATCTTCTTTCTTTTTCGGTCTCAAATTTCAAGGAGAATACAAGCATTTTCTAAGCTTGTGATTGTGGGTGGGTTAATGGGTGGATTAGAAAATCTTGCCCTTTTCTGGATTCCAAAACCTTATTTTATGTTATCTTTCTCCATCCGCCACACGCCACCCACACTTCAAGCCTAAACCTATTAGGGTTTTTTTTTTTGGACTTATAATAACAATATATATTTTTTTTAAATAGAATTAAGAATTAATATCAACCGTTAAAAATCTATAATAAGAGGAAATTTATAAAAAATATAATATACAAATTTAAAAAAAAAATGTTAAACCATTCAAAAGATTCATTGTCAAACCATTAACATCATTAGCTGTGGATGATATTTATCAACACTGTTTATTTGTGAAACCTAAATCAACTTTGTGAAATAGAATCAAACAAGACTCAAATCTGTCTAATCAATTATGCATTCGATTAATAAGACTTGTTAGATGTAAAAATAAAAATAAAATAAAAATCCTTAAAAAAAAATGTGATGGGAATATCTTACTAACATGTAAGAAGAGATTTGGATTAAGACATCAACTGATAATAATTAAAGCATTGAAAAAATTAGATGGAGATGATAAAGATAAGTTTGAAAGGGAAGGATGGACAGCATATGAAAAAGCATGACTGGACAGTGTCGAGCACGGGGCCGAAAAGCGAGTGGAGATGGACAAATGGGAGTAACTAGAGATAAGGAATCTATGAGGGACCCAATTGAGATTTTGCCGAGATTTCAGTTGGAACATTTGTTAGCAAAGACAGATGAGAAGATGCCTTTTTTCAAGACGAAAAAAAAAAAAAGACAATCTTTTACAGCCATAAGATTCCATTTCTCTTCCATAGAATTAAGAATCTCTATTTGCCTCCACCAAATTTTTAATCACTTCAATTCAATAATGCACCCATTTCTTCTTTATTTTTTTATTTTATTTTTTTATTATTCTTATCCGCCGTCGAATTTTTCAATTTTTTTATGCTATCGGAAACGTGTAATTCCGATTGGATCCACCCCATTTCCCGCATCTCCATTGGTTTTGTCCGAAGAATCTATCTTTAGTTAACAACTTGACCCAAAAACATTAAAAAAAATTTGATCTTGATTTGCATTTTGACTAGAAGATGGATCTCCATCTCATCATTTTTCATGGCTTGGTAACATTTTAAAGTGATCCGAACCCAATTTGATGATTTGGGGATGGATTGAATGGATGTATCAAATCTTTGAGTTGGGTTTCTTGATGGGATGGTTGGGAACTATCCCACCTAAATAGTGAGCAAGGATGATTGATTGTGGTGTCTTTTCACCGATGAATTCAAGTGGGATAGGAACGCCCTTAGTGGAGTCATTTCCTTCCCAATTTAGCTCTCTTCAATCAACCAAAAATGTAAGTTTCTATTGTCTTATCTCATCGAATTACTATCAAAAATCCCTATCTTCCCACTTAGGAGAGTTCAAATCAGAAGAAAACCCTTTTTTTTTGTTTTAATCTTGAACATTGTTTGGTTAGAAAGATTGGGGGAGGGGCATTTTGGGTGACCCAAAAGAATGGCTAACCTCTTGTGTGCGGCAAGGCAAGACCGCAAGAGTCTTCAAAAATTCTATAGATTGGGTCAAAGGGGGAATGAGATTCTCTTAATCCTTCTTCTAATCAAAGTAATGATGGCTTGGAATTGAAGCCAGCCTGGTCATTCTCCACCTCAAATCTCATTCATTTCATTACATTAGATAGCCTTTTCATAACTCAAAACATTTTTTAGAATAATAATAATAATAACCAATTTGGTCAACTAAAGAAAAAGAAAATAACAATAATAATAAAAGGGGAAGTGTGGAATTTACTCTTTGCAAAAGAGAGAGAGGGAGGGAGACTTGACCACCGCGTGAAAGCCAACCAATTTCAATTCTTATTTTATTTGATGGCCAAAGCAGAGCATCTCTTCATATTCTCATTCTTCCAAGGATACTCAATCTCTCTCTCTCCCTCTCAACGAATCCAAGACTTGGTATCTCTAGCCAGTCCAACTATCTTTGTTCCATCTTATCTACCCAATTGGAAAAAACAACATTTTTCTTTCCATTTTTTGAATGAAAAATCAACTTTCCCAATTATATACACGTCTCTTTGATTTAAATCCATCAAAGGCCTATCTTGAAGCATAAAACTTGCCCCAAACGTTCTCTGTGAAGGGTATCTTTGTCTACTTCTAGAGCTGGAGAATCTACTGATTGTACATTTGTATTAGATCAATTCTTAAAGGGATTGAATGAAATTTACTTGGGAAAATTTCTCTTATAACTTTTTTGACCAAAATGGGTTAAAGTTAAACCACCCAAGAGAGAATTTTTGGTTTCCATTCAAGAGTTGTTTAGTGTACCCTTTTCTACGAAAGGGTGTGCCCTAACAACAACGTAAAAGAAAGGTTCTAGTCCACATATGGGCAGGAGCAATTGAGTACAATTGCATGCCACCGGTAATGCTCAATCATTTTTCTCAAGCATTATGTTGCCCAATACATATAGTTGATTCTGGAGTTATGATATTGGGAAATACCTTGCTTTGTTGTTGTTGAATTTGCACCACAACAAATTAAAAAATTATAATTACACAAAGAAAGATATTTGTCACATATATGTATCCTTTTAACCTTATTCTATTCTATTCAAACCATAAGTACCTTATTAAAAATATATTTATTATATATATTGGTCCAATAAAATCTTATCTTATATACGCAAATTCTTTCACCCACCTAGTCACAATCATGTAGTGATATGATATGATCGTTTCATCAAAGACTTTCTCAATTTCTGATACATCACTTTGATTTATTTATCTATTAATCACGTTGTTAATGAAATTTTTAAATCTTGTTAGACCTTGGTTGTCAAGGATACCCTAATCTTCAATGAGCGTACACTAAATTGGAATTTGGGTTCATATAAAGTATTCGTAGTTTCAAACTCTATCATTTTGAATCAAATTCAATCACATCACGCAATTACAATTCCATTTGACACATGTAGATCAAGATTGATAGATAGATATTACGGAACACTATGATAGAATAGAGACAATCAATGACGCATTTGGCAAATAGTGTAGGGTGGTTTTATATGAAACCCACTAAAATAAAAGTAGTTTTAAGTGTAGCAAAAACAAAAAACAAAAACACTAGTCTGCTTCAAGTTTCCACAGGGGATCCATTCATTGAATGAGGTGGGGAGGAGGGCAAGTGAGGCCATCCCCTTTCACTTTCAGGAAAGTTACAAACCAACTAGATTGAATCCAAAGAACAAAATAAGATACCTTATTTAAGGGTCTTTGAGAAGAAGACATGAACAATTCTTATCATCTCATAAAGCATCTTTCACGTGATGACAAGCTCATGCTCATGGCATTTATGTGAGAGGCCCTTTGGTCTGGCCTGCCCTGGCCCTTCTGTTCAGGGTATCTTTTTGTCCTATTGTTTAATTTAGATTTTCACCATCTCAAGAGGGATGGATTGGAATCTTTTTAAATAATGGGAAAGAATGAGATGAAAAGGGGGTTTTTCGCAATTTTGGGTGTTTTTGAAGGGTATTTTTGTAATTTAAAATTTTGGGTGTCTTTGTCTACTTTTAGGAGTCGTTGAGTGGAATTATTGTTGGTGCTTGTTATTGCTAAACTCCTTAACTAGAATTCCACTTAGCCCTTCACTCTTCTAGCATCATCATTCATTCTTTCCCTCACTCTTCTTTTTAACATTTTTACACTTTCAATTTAAATTCTCTTTCTCTCTCCAAAGACACGCCTCTGGACATTGTATTTGTATTTATTCCATAGATATTTTTATATGACATAATAGTTGATTAAATTGATTTGATATAATCATATTATTTTAGTTATGACATATTGATAAATCGATTTACATATGAACTCTTACAACGGATGCGTACATCCGTCCAATCATAAAATACATATATCTCAAATTCAAACGTTGATTTGATCCGATATCATATTTACATTTATAATAGGGATAATTTTTTTTTTAAATATAAGTTGATCGGACGCCCACGTTTAAAAAAAAAAAAAAAAAAAAGACTTTTTCTAAAAATTGAGAATCTTGATTTAAACGTGTATATTTTGGTACATAGTGTTAAAATACAATTTTACTAAACGTCGAAGCCTAGGCGGGTAAAAGATTTCCAAAATGGTGGGCTACATTGAGAAACGGTAAAGGCTTTCAATCGACGGTGAGATATAAAAATAAAAGAAAAGGAGTGGTGGCACGTGGCAGACGATGGCAGATGAATCGTTTCGCCGCATATGAACGGCTGTGCTTTTAACAATTTTTCGAATTTAATTGGGGGTCCCAGTGCCGAAAGATTCTCTTTTGTTTTTCTTTTTGACATTTTCATATCAATCTTTTTGGCTGAGAAAAAAAAGTCTCTGCTCTTCATATGAATTTGAGCTCGTTTTTCCACCCCCACCAATTGTCCACTCTTCCACTCAGCCATCTCATCATATTCATTTATGCCTTCTCTCTCTTATTTCTCTTTCACTCACTCCATTTCCAACCAATTGCATGATTTTTCAATTTAATTTGATGGGTTGTTTTGAAAGATCCATTCTTCAATTCCAAGCAATCTTAAGTTTTCATAGCAATCAATCTTGGAAAGGATGTATGATACTAAATTTTTTTATACAAATTATAAATCATTCAATCAATGTATTTTAATAGTTATAATGAATAAAACATGTACATTAAAGTACCATAGGATTGATAGATGTCATATTCAATCCTAGCCGTCGAAAATATATGATCCGAGAACTTATAATTTGTATAAAAAATGTGATGCTATAATCCTAATCATATTACCCCAAAACATTGTAGAATCACTTTTCAACCAACACTATTACCTCATGACATTGTAGAATCACTTTTCAACTGAAGGAGAAAAGTGATGTTATGAGGCAAGATGAATGACTAACATACATCTAGGTAGAGTTAGACCATATATTATGATGAAGCTTTATACTGAGAGATAGAACATAATTTATGGATTGGCATGGAATGGCATGTCTAAAGAATTGAAAGAAGTGCTAGTGAGAACAGCTTGTAAAAGTTTTCTACAGTACATGAACAGTGATGGTCCAGACTTTTCCGACCGTCCATTATGACAAAGCCAAAAACCTATCAATACCCACATGCTTCTAATCTACGAGCTTTAGATTCCTGTACCACCACTGCCCTCTACTTGGACTTTTGTTTGCATTTTCAATGTTGTCGACCCTCTCACCAGAGAGTAAAGTTAAAACCAATCACGATAAATGTAAACATCCGGTGTAAAAAGTACCAATTATTTCATTGGTTCAACTTGACAGAGTCAAACTCCGAGCCAGGACCATGCCATTTCGCAGAATGGTCGCGCTCGTCAATGGCTTCTGTCAAACAGTCTTTATTATATTTCCTTGATGCTTTCTTTTCCCTTTTCATCTCTACAAATGCCCATTGACTTTGGAACCTCTCAACTTGAGGTACTAAAGTTACTGCTAAACCAGGTTACTTACTGTCAAGTACTGCCAAAATCCGGGCAGCAGAAGCTCTTTCTACAGGTGAGCGACATTAAGTAAATCAATGAAAGCACTGAAGTTGGTTCAATTAACTTCATAATTTTTTGCAGCAACGTAGAGTACAGCCAGAAAACAAGGCAAATAATTGGTAATAAGTGTTTTCTAAAATACATGCTTAAGAGTAATTCATGTCGTCTCAATGGTAAAGCAATAGTACTTCTAGCTTAGGGCATTTCAAAGCATCTGACCACTGGTAAAGGAATAGTAGTAATTCATGTGTTGATTGACAACACAATTCATAATATAATTGCCAAATTGGAAAAATACATGAATGGATTCACACATCTAAAGCACATCCAACACACCCTATCTAAAGAGAATATTGTCAGCCCACAATGATGCAGCAAGTAAGTTTTGACAAGCATTTGAAGCCCACCATTAGAACTGCAAAAAGTACATTGTGGATGTCCTAGCAACAATTTCTGATGCAAATATCATAAATAGTGTGAAAGTTTAATCAACCCTGTCATCTATGCAAGGCCACACAGTTAACTTGTTTCTAATGGCCACATCTTATCCTCCCACTTTCTAATGGCCCTCGTCTCCATAAACAAATAATGTACAGTAAGGTTTAAAAGAGAGTAAAATAGAGAATGCTGTGAGGAAGAGTGGCAAGAATTGAACTCAAGATATTGTTTCCATTCGTTCAGCATGTTAGATGCATACAAACTACTAATTAGAAGGAGAACACTAACTTGAGCAAAAAATTACCCAATTCTGCTGGGCACTTGTTATATACAATTAAAAAACTCACTTTTCCATCTTGATGAATTAAGTAGTTGAAAACTTGAAACAGAAAAGCCATGGCAGGAGTCCACCTCAGAAAGTTCTTTGGCTTGTCATGATACATAATTCTCTTCTTCTTAGTCCGATCCTTCAAAAACAAGAAAACAAGAAGTAAGAAGAGAGCAATTGAGATGCCAGAATTGGATTATAATTTAAAATGATGGACAACAAGCATAAGGTGAACAAAAGGACATGAAGACTAACATAAATGAACAAGCACTAAAAGCATTTGTCCCACAAAACTTGAATAGTTGATTTGGACATATTTAAATTTTAACTTAAAGAGAAATGAGAGGAAATTTAAATTTATATAAAACCTAGTAAATGAATAGAAAGAAAAGAATGACACCTTGAAACTTAAAGTTGTACATACTTGAAAGAACAGTGTTAAAATAAAGCAGGAATAAAACAATACAATTCTGATTTCATGATTAAGGAGTAAATACAACAAGCAAGCAAAGTATTTGTAACTCAAGATTTATTAACTTAGCTATAACTAAATCAATTTTTTGCCTTAAGGTGATCCAATGTTAGTTACGCAGGATTGGTCAAACTAACAGCAGCTTACAAGATCAATTGAACTATGAATTAGCCTAATCCGTCATCTTACCTCCTTTCTTCAGCCGTTTTTCTTTACTTTTTGGCTCATCTGCACCTGAATAGCGAAGAAATTTTTTTGGGTTACACAAATCATCATTGCAAAAGTACTGTAGTTCCTTCTTAGCTGCCTTACATGGTAGGTTGTTGAATTACTGAAAGTATATAAGGATGTGGTGTAGACAAAAAAATAGCTGACCCAGCAAGTTGATAGCCTGTAGGCTTGAAGTTACCAATCTCACCTTCTTCCACCTGCTTGCACCTCTTTTCCTTTTGTGGAGGGTTGGCAGGAGCTGAAAATTAAGGAATTAAAATTTCAATCAAGATATTGAAAGAAATCCTATAACATTATTCTTGACACATCAAATAGAAGAAGACCTAAACTGTAAGTTTAAGACAGCATAACTAAAACATTTTTAACACCCATTTCCTAGAACATCTAGCAAATAATGTATCAGTCCCATGGAACCATATGATACAAAAAAAAGAACTAGCATTTAACCAATTCATCGAACTCAATTTAGACTAGACATGACAAAGACTTGGGTACAAGATAAACATATAGGGTTTCTTGCTGTACAGGATAATCCAAATCAAAGTGTTCACTCAACATGTTTATACTTCTATGTAATTTTAGCAAGTCGGGTTCATGAGAAACATTTCCCTCATCCAACTCAGTATCTTCACTAAGGCAGGGTTTCTGCAAGCTGACTTTTTAGTCCAATTTCATGAACAACTTTCTTATAAGAGAAAAGTTCTAAACTCTACCTTAATGTAATCAAACATAGTCAGATTTCTTAAACCGAGAAATACACAAATAAGAAGCACAATTAGACAAATATCCATTCAGAATGTTCGCACATGAGACAGTGGACCATACTGGATACAAAAGCTAGACATTTACAGTGAATGAGAAGGACATAGTAAAGATTTGCAGACGGAGACAATTAGGTCAAATGTCTACTTTCAGTGCTCATAAATTTTAAAGATAAAAGAAGAAGATTGATTTAGGAAATACCATCTTCCTTCGCTAATGGCCATATGTGTTTGGACAGGGCTTTATTCATTTGAAACATGTTGATAGAACTGACTTGAAAAAGAGCATGTAAAGGTTCATCACATATTATATTTCGCTTGTTCTTTGGATCTTGCAAATTGTTCTCCCGAATATAGATCCAGAGTTTCTTGACAACCTACAGCCAAAAGACAGCTGGAATTAATAAAAATAAAGCATGAGTTGTGAAAATACATATTCGAGGAAATTCACACATGAAATTTCTGAGTTCTATTCAGCTACCTCTGTTCTAGCCAACTCAGACTCCCCAATGAATGTTTGAAGTTCTGGAGAAAGACTACACAACTTAGTAAAGCCACCTCCTCTTTTCTTGACATCTTTATCCACCTTAGTTGATCTACTAGACAAATAGATTTGTTTAGTTCAGAAAAAGTCAATACCAACAAGTGTGGACCAAACTAACATGAAAACCCAGACATTCATCTGCACATATATTAGATTTCTTGTGCCAACATATTAACAAATGCACAAATCTTTAGATATATCTAATATTCTATGATAATGTCGAATTTCAAATCAACTGCTACAATAATTAGCAACAATAACTTAATTAATGATTCACCAAGATGTAAACAGGTTATCTATTCAATTAACAACAAAAGTATGAACAGAAAAAATAATGGAATGAGCTAACTACCAATCTAATAACAAAAATAGCTAACAACCAATCAAGCAGCAAACTTTCAACCCTAAAACTTAATTCAGGGTGAATAATGTGGAGTTTAAGCAAGATTATTAGTGTCAGATTACAATCATGTGAAAAAGTATTTAAATGATGTCCCAATAATATTTGTTCCCTAATTGGTAACATTTTAATTGTGAGAAAATATTAACTCATTTTCTGATTTATTACTATAGATTACATGTATATATATACATATACTTGCCACTCTCTCTCTCACATAATTCTCTGCACACCCATCCTTCTACACACATACAGCCCATGCATACCTACAGACACAGCACAACACATACATACCTCACCCATCCCTCTACACACAGTGTACAGCTAATGTATTCTGTAACACTCCCCCTCAAGCTGGAGCATAGATATTAATCATGCCCAGCTTGTTACAAAGATATTCAACACGATT